>JAEIFU010001766.1:0-58829 GCA_018904235.1 Lordiphosa stackelbergi | reverse complement strand
AAGACTTGGCTGTTGTTTTAAAAGCAGCTGCGAGTTGTGAGCATTAATGAAATAAAAAAGAAGCTTTTTGCGGATGAGCCCAAACAAATGTCAGCTGACAGTGCGCTTGCATTTTTAATGGAAAATGGATTCACAAAACGTCAGTATATAAATATACAACGAAATGCAAAAACTCACGGATGTGATATATACCACTACTATCGGCCATTGCTTAATTCTAAATTAAAACTCAGGCCAAAAGGAATTGAGTATTTTTGAAAATAAGGCACTTGTATCATTGCAAAACCTCTTGGATCATACATCATCCCGCATTCTTAAATTTAACACGAGGGTCTTAGAAACACTTCCCAACGTGGTACATTGCAAGTTATTCTTC
Source organism: Lordiphosa stackelbergi (assembly GCA_018904235.1). Lineage (NCBI taxonomy): Eukaryota > Metazoa > Arthropoda > Insecta > Diptera > Drosophilidae > Lordiphosa > Lordiphosa stackelbergi. The sequence goes on along the minus strand of JAEIFU010001766.1, from coordinate 58,453 downwards.
AGCTATGGATATGACCCAGTTCGATAAGCCCAGAGAGCTTATACAAACAGCTTTCCAGATCCACGATAGAGTCCTTCAATTGACAGTTCACTGTTTATTACTATGTCCCATTGAGTGATAAATGAAACGCAACAAATTATTTGGCTCAATGAGACTCCACAATCTAATTGATTTTACTTACTTTGAAGATTGAATTGTTAAAACTTCACTCCACTTATATATTAGAAGAAAAAGGAAAATTTGGATGCCCAGATTCGCAACATGCAAATATATTTGTATAAATTTAAAGAAAAATATATATAATAATAAAATTATATTATTTACAGCGACTTTCTAATAGACAGGAAAGTCTTAAAACATAACCTTAGGCACCAACTCTTGACTCAGTCTTGCCCAATCGACGAAGGCAAAACAATTGCTCAACATTAGAAGACATAAACTCGAAGGCTTTATGGCTAAGTACACGCTCTTCAATATGGAGTCAGTCCTTTATACTTGGATCCGCTTTTTCAGGTTTGTTTTAAAAATCTCATATGAGTTGGAAAACCTTAAGAGTGGCATGTCAAGGACTGCGATAACAAACTAAAGAACGAAAGACTTTAAAAATGATGAAAGAAATGGGCCTAAATGTGGACAAGCCTCTTTCAAATGGCAGTGGAAACTCAATGACAACACAGCAAGAAGAGCATTTTCCAATGCAGCTTTACTGTCATCAATTCTTATTTGATTATGATATTTTACAAAGTTTTCATACAACTTCTAATGACAATTAACTTGCGGTACGAAATAAACTCGGAAAAGTTTAAGACTTCTGTGCTAAAGTTTTTGGCTTATCAGAAAAATATCCTTGGTATCGATGTCGCCCGCATTCACAAAGTCTTGTTACATGGAATTGCCAAATAACCGGGCATGTTTGGGTTAGTGAGTTATGGGGAACATGCATCAGAATCCCGAAATAATTATATAGGGACGGTAGGCCACGCTAGAAAATGCAGTCGGTAGACAATATTACAGACGTTTTCAATAGATCCATGGATAGTAGTGATCCGTTGCTGTCCAGTACCTATTTAAAAGAACGACGAAATACAATCAAAAAGAAAACCATACCAGCAGAAGTTATATGTACAAGCACCACATTTAGAAATTCAATGTGAAAATGATGATCAGATTCCACACAAATCGACGAAAGATTATGAAGAACTGGATGGAACTTGAGGATTATTGCTTCAGAAGATGAATACTATCAACTGAAGAAAATTGAGTAACTTCTATATAGTAAATGGCATAACCAAACTTATTTAAGGTACGTAAAATATCTTTACTTTTCAAATGAAGCACTAATAATGGATGAATACTAAGAAGTATTTGAAAGTTTAGCATCAATTCTTACTGTTGTTTTTTTTTTTTTTTATTAAGTATAATAAAATAAAAATAAAATGTTTAAATGGAGCCTTATTATAAATATCATTGAATCAGGTATGGCAGCTTGGTAGGTCATCTTGGGAGTTAGGGCAAATCGGCCAGATTGATTTATGGCAGCTATATGAAATAGTGTCCCAAATCATATGAAACTTGGTAGGTCATCTTGGGAGCAGACAAAATGTATACAAACCAAATTTCAAACCAATAGCTTGATAAACAAAAAGTTAGGCCAATCGGCCAGATTGATTATGACGACTATATAAAATAGTGTCCCAAATCATATGAAACTTGGTAGGTCATCTTGGGAGCAGACAAATGTATACAAATAATTTACAAACCAATAGCTTGATAAACAAAAAAGTTAGGCAAAATCGGTGAGATCAGTTATATGGCAGCTATATATGAAATAGATTGCCCCAAATCATTGAAACTTGGTAGGTCATTTGGGAGCTTAAAAATACCATTCAAGCCAAATTTTAGGTTTAAATTAGAGGCATGCCAAAAAAACGGAAAAAAAAAAACCATAGTGTGGCGGGCGGTATGGACTATACATAAACCAGGCGGCTTTATCACCCAAAGACCAAAAGAAAAAAATATATTTCGTTTTTTTACTTTGATATATATACATTTGATTTATACATTAGCACCAACCACCGCAACATCACCTTAGCACATTTTTTACTAAATGTGTTGAAGAATAAGATTTTTTTTATAAACATACCTTTGCAGGATTTGAACTTAAGGACATGCGCTTCTCAGTCGAATGCTTAAGCTCAGATGCTTGCACCATTTTTAATCGAGAAATGGAACTAAATGTGTATATATGGGCATTTTCCATTCTGTCAGGCCTTGCATGTGCGTCATACACTTTGAAAATGAAAAAAGTCAAAATAAATCCAAAGATTTTAATTCGTTTTTTTACTACATATGTGCTCTTAGCAAGCTTACTTTAAATTAGTGTTAAAGTTTTTGTGTCCAAAATGAGTTTTCTGAGTTTTCCAAAAATAATGACAAAATTGGAAGCTATTCGAACGTGACAAAACAGAAGTGGTTTTTTCTCTGCGAGCAGCTATATAAAGACAAAGTTTAGCGAAACCCCTTTTCACAACTAAGCCAAATAATCTTAATACTTTTATGAATGAATAATTCTTTGAAATGTATATTATTAGTTTAAAAATTTTAGTACATTTTTTGTAAAAAAATATTTATCTTGTCGATACGACAAATGTCAGACTGACAGCACATTTTTTCATCATCATATTTATGGGTTTCTGCTATAATGAAGCAAAACTTACAGTTTATTGCATTGGCGTAGTTTCTCATGGTTTCTTATGCATTCTTGTATAGCCCTTTTTACCATCAGAAAGTTTTGAATAGCAAAGTACATATAATCTATAGTCCTTTTTCCAAAAAATTAACCAAATTTAATGTCAAAATGGTAAATCGCTACCAGCAATGAAACCGATATAGCATCCAATTGGGTTTATCAGTAAATGAATTAGCTAACATTAGTTTAATTTGATTGTTTCCCTATGAAAATTCAGGTATCAGAAGCATGCTGCTTTTTTTCGAGTGTTTTTAACCCTTTGTTATAACACTGGCCTGGTGGACCTTTTTTGAAATGCCCATATATTTGACATATTTACAAAGTTCTGTTTAAAAATTTCCTTACATACTTTGTTATATACGCACATCTACTTATTTAACTTTAATCAGAAAACGTAAAGATTGTGCATTCGCACTTTAAAAAAATTACTTCGTGTCGACTGACTGAAGCGTCGCTGATTTAGAGTCTGCCGAACCGAGTAGACGGAGGTCGGCGGATAAAATCTGCAATACCGAAAGCTTAACACAAAATGCACATAACCTCAAGAAATATTCCTTATTGATAATGCCATTCTACTGGCCAACTTGAATTGGGAGGATGGTGCTTCGGTCTGATTATCATAACCATATACAAATGTAATAAAACAATAAATTAAAGTGGATGATCATGTCATCATGGGGTATATACGTTGAGAGAAGCTGAAACAAAAAATAGTATCCCGCAAAATTAAAAGTTGGTCTTTTTTAACAAACCTTATATTTGCTTCTGTTATTCCCATCATATAAGACAGGTTTCAAATCATCAAGCCAGTAAAGTCTTAATTTCTATCTATCTAGGGATCACATAAGAAGGGAACGACCTGTTTTACCGGCTTTAGATATTCCCGCAAATGGTTAACAAAAATGTAGCCGTTTGTGGTGCATGGGTTTCCTTCTGTGCGGGGAGGTTGAGGTTCGATCTAGGAACAACTAATAAAAGTTTTCTTTCTTAAAAGCTTTTTATCACATGATCACCCCCATTTTCTGTGCATACTCTGGTATTGCTGTACCGCATCGGTCTGGCGGATGGTTATCCTTAACAGACTTGCCCGGGTGGTTAACGCAAATGACCCTTCGATGGTTCCCCCAAATTCGCATTGGCGGATAGCTGACATTTCAATTAAGTTCTGATATTGCTGTGCGGATCGGTCAGTCAGGGTTTACCGTTGGCGAATGCCGGATGGTTATCCGAAAATGTGCTGGCCTATGACTGTTCCGAAATAGCCTGGCGGATGGTTGGCATATTTTCTGTTGTTTATGATCTCAGCCTCATCAAAAGCATCCTGCAGCGAATTTAAGCATACGCTGTCTCGCTTACACTAACGACTTTTCCGCATATTCGAAAATTGTGACTAAAATTATTTCCTGTCTTATCAAAATCGTTTGGTAAAAGACTTTTGCTAAATCTGTTCTCCATACACTTGAGGTTTGAAACCAACCGAAAGAAACAACCCTGAGAATGCAAAATTATTCGTCTTGCTGTCTCTGCGGATCCAAAAGCCACGTGTAGTTAAATGATGCGAAACCAGACTTTATTGATACAAAATCCCAGCTACCGTGAGAAATAATCCAACACCCTTACGTCGATGTAAAGAATAAAAATGTTATCCATATATTCCATTGCATGCCTCATAGATTATAGCACCAGCTTGGCTTCGCTTTAATAGAACAGCAGAAAGTGGAGCATATACATATATAGTAGTGCAGCTACTCAAAGCTGACGACAGTTAACGAAACGCTAATGAAATGCTTAGACTTGGCAAATTTACAACGTTTATTAGTTGAACATGACTTTACTAATCAGTTTTAAGATATCGTGTTCGCAGTGGCCATACAATTGCCGGCAATCTAGACCCAGGAAACCATCACGTTCGGCCTGTTCATAGACCTGTTGGTACAACTGTTCCGTATCCAAGAAACCTTCATGCTGTGAAGGGCTTAAGCCATAAAAGTAACATTAATTTAGTTTAAGTTCAACTTTAAAATGCATTCTTTTAACCTACCTCAACACAAATGTGACTATATCACTAAACATGTGCCGATGATTGTCATCAAAGGGATGCTGAGCCAGCTCACAGACACTACGCAGCAAACAAGTCTCATGAAATCCATATTCCTTTAAGGTATCCTCCAAAAAGCCATAAAGCTGCCCCGCCGAAAAGTCTTTCGGATGCATTCCAGAGAGTACATCATGTCCATATTTGGTGAAGAAATTAACATCGGTATGATCGAGATGTGGTAGCTCACGTTTCCTTTGATTATTGGCAAAACCTGGCCAGATGGGTATATTGTAGAAGGGAGTCAAGCTGTTGGGAAAGTTATAGCCGATGGCAAAACACCAATCAATAATTATACGGCGTTCCGGAAAGAATTCATGAATAGGTACCGAAACTGAAGAGGTTAGCTGGAAATGGAAAGTGATTGATAGGTTTCTATAATAGCAAAGATATAACCACTTACACCCAAATTGGAAGAGGCAGGATACAGCAAAGCTTCAGTATATTTGCCTAGACCCAATAGAATAATTAGGTAAATCCATTTGCCTTTCATCTTAAGATCTTTGCCACTCGAGACACTCTCTCAAACTGATTGATGGACTGCAGGTAAGTACTTGAACCCCCTGCAAATTGGGTTAAGGCTTAAGGTAAATAAAATCAAGACATCAATCAGTTCTAAATAAATATTGTGGCAACCAATTCACAGTTTCCAGAGAAAGTACTTACCATAAATAAATTGTCTTCGCTTAGTTATCAGCTCACAAAGTGAGTGATTCTCGAAGATGATACCGGCTAAGATATTAATCTACTTGTTCTGTCTCAGTCTCGGATTTGGTGAAGCGGAACGGAATTCCAAGCGCACGCAATTGAAATCTGTGCTACCGCGAATTTTCACGCGTAGGAAAAGAGCTTTACTCTTTCCACCTGGTTCATTTGTAAAATTCACGGCTAATTTTGCCACCGGACTGCTCTCCAAATTCCCAACGGGCATAAGTTTTGTAATCGAAGAAGCGGTCTATTATCCCATACCTGGTACCATAAATGATATCTACCCCAAACGTTTTCTGCCCACGACTACCACAAAGAAACCAGAGAAATTGCCCGATAGCATTGTGTATATACCCGGCACGGATTGGCGTTTCAAAGCCAAGACTTTACCCAAACCCAAGTGGAGAACGCGTCCCTTGAAAACGCATCGCATTGATGATGACAGCTACGCGAATCCATACAAATGGCAACAGTGGAACCATAAATATGAAACGAAATGGAAACAGGCCAAATGGAATAAGTGGACTACACCCAAACCCCAGTGGAATGGTGACTGGAAAGGGGACTACCATCGGAATTATTATGGACATCGTGATCGTCGCGATTTGTTTGATCATTTCAGTAAACTTAGTTCTCTGTAAGTTGGAAATTTCTTTAAGGAGTTGTTTAGAATTCTTTATTTTTTCGATTTTAAAGTTTCGGTCTGGATATCAAGTCCTGCATTTTACGTACTATATGTGATAGCAAGCGTTTGTTATTACCGCCTGGATACTCCATGCTACAGGATATGCTGCGGTTGGTATTTACGTAAGTTTTGCACTCTTATTTTCAAAATAATTGAGCTTACTTCCGATTATTAAACTGCTTAGTATGCCCCGAATCGATGGACTGGAGGATGATTATACACGCATTATGGCTAAAGATGCTGATGCCTGCGCCTTGGAGTTGAAAACCAAATGTAATATGAGTTTGCTTATTTGGCTTTTGAGCGGTGGAGTGAATTAAAATTGATTTAAAGAAATATTTGTTTTGTAAGGTTATCAGGCTTTTATTTACACACGGATATACTATTTACACAGGGCTTACTCTTTACAATGTCTTTATGCGGGTTTGTCTTTTTACGCTTTATTAATACGGGCTTTTATTTATGTCTCTCTAACTGTCTTTCTCAGATTTTATTTACATCGTCTACATATTATGGACGCGTAGTCCATTTCATTTAAACAGTGTGAGCAACATTCGATTACCATGCCTTAACACAAAAATATCGATACATTTATACATATTCCAAATGTGATTACTTCAATACCTTTCGAGATCACACGTCCATAAATTGGAAAGCGAGAGCGAAGAAATATAAGTAGCCTTTTAGACAAGCTGTTACAACCGAAATGGATGGTGGTGTGCGATGAGATGCCCCTCCGTCGTCGTGGGTTCGAGCCGCCCTGTTGAGCCCAAACATTTTTATATTTCTTTGATTTTCAGAAGTCATAAGTAAACAAAAATTGGTGTGGTCTGGCATCTGGCATGGCGAAGAAAAGGAAGAAAAGTTATCTTTCCTAAGATCAAATTAATTTTACATATCGAGCTCAAATTAATCATGAAGATGGTTACAATGAACTAGCTTTTTGGGATTAAATTATGCTGGAATTTATTGCTTCATTTAATCTTTTATGAGATTACACCGAGATAAATGTAATCTTTCTTAGAGTTAAAAAATTCTGATCAACTCAATCTTTTTTTTCATCGGGTCAACAATATCCGGGATTACGTTGTTTTCATTAACGCAGTTTCAGTACCAAAGTTATATTTATTTTATATTATTTTAAAATGGAAACCAGGCCTAGCAAAAACAGTAAGTTTAAAATTATGAAAGGAATCTCAAAGCAATCACCAACCAAATACCAACCAAAAACAGATTCTCAATGTAATTTACTTACAAATAACGGGCTACATTTCCGGTCATTTCCAGTTCGAAAATGGTTAAAAACTGTTAAAAAGTGGTTCAGAGCCACATCATGGAAGTCATTCAAGAGATGAACTTAAACTCTGGTCTGTAGGTTGGTGATATGGAGATAAACATTTTCCTGGATCAGGACCAGTATCGAGTCGGTTAAAACTGTTTCAAAGCCATACCTCAAAAGTTGTTTAAGCTTTGCACTTAAAATTCGATCAATAGGTTGGTTATATTCGGGGGTGCCGACAGAAATCTCTAGAGATTTTGCCGACGGTTGGTTTGTAAATCTCTCGAAAAAATCGTCGGTCCCACAGAACTTCGAGAGATTTCATTTTTTTATTAGAAAATCTAGTTAGAGCACCAGTTGTTCCAGTTGAAGTTCCATCTCTAAAAACAGGGCTGAATCTCTAGCCAAAAAATTTCTCTTCTTTTAATTATGGGTTAAATTCAGGGATTGTAAATAAGCGTTAGGAATTTGAAAAAATCGAACCTAAAAAAATTATCTACATTAATGGGAAAATCTTAGATATACTAATTCAGGATGCAGTATCCTGTTAACAAGATAAATTTTTATTTTTAATTTTTATCGAAAAATTAACTTTTATTTTTCGATCAAAATAAAAAATTATGATATAAAAATTAAATTTCAATTTTTATTTAAAAATCCAAAGATACAAATATATTTTTTTAAATTTTTATAAAAAAAATGCAAAAATAAAAGTTAAATGTTTTTAAATTTTGGCAATACACTACGCGGTTCTCAAGATATTTACATTCAATTTTTATTTTCAATTTTAGAATAAAAATTGACAAATAACTTTTAATTTTGGATTTTTTTATAAAAAATTGAAAAATAACTTTTATTTTTAGATTTTTTAATAAAAATTGAAAATTAATTTTTATATCATAATATTTTTAATTTGATCGAAAAATAGGAGTTAATTTTTAATTTTTTGATAAAAATCAACAATAATAACGGCCCTGGTTAAATTAATGTTTAAATGAAATTTTTTGATTGTGTCATCTGTTTCATGATGCATTTTTAAATTATAATTTAAATTTAAGTCATATTCTCCATAAATAAAATGCACAGTTTAAAAATTTTGTTGGCGCCAAACTTGAGGTATAACTTGCCAGCCCTTAATCCGCTGGATGCCAACCACATGGCGCCACAATAGCTAAACGGTGCCACTGATGTGGTTGGTTTAGATTAACATGAAAGACTTGTTGTTTATCCCAATAATTATTGAAACGCAAATTTCAATGTTTAAACTAATTGTATAACTTATTCGTTTGATGCAATTTATCCTAGAAAATAACGTTGCTTACATTTCCAAAATTTATTTTGCTTGCTAAAATTGTTTGGGTGGTGAATTTTCCTAAATCTCCTTACAAAACACGGGAGGTTTGAAACCAACCAAAAGAAATTTCTGTAGCACCTAAGAATTGGAATTTGGTTGGAATTCGGTTGGGTTTCTGTGGCACATCCGATGGAGTTGGATATTTTAGTGGATCAGAACCAGTATCGAACTGGTTTGGAACCGGTATAGCACCAGATAAAAAGTGTTTCAGAACCTTATCTCAAATTTAGATAACTTAAAATTTAGGTAATATATTGGTAGTGAGTTGGATATTTTACTGGTTTATTTCCGGTATCGAACCGGTTCAAAAGTTGTTATAGCCATATCTCAGAAGTTATTCAAGCCAACAACTTGAAGCTTAGATTGTGAGTTGTTAATAAGGAACCTCTTTTTAACCGGTTCAAAAGAGGTTCAAAAGTCATTCAAGATATGTCTGTGAATTTTAGACTGTATGTTGGCAAAATAGAAAAATCATTAAATCAAAATTAAAAATCATTTTTCTGATAAACAGGGCTAGTTTCCCTAAAATCGTTTTCTTAATCTACGTCAAATTTTAGCTTTGATTTGAAGCTTGGTACGGAGATACATTCTGGTGTGCGAAATCTCTGCCCATTATTTCGTCGATAGCAAGTGCGAAATAAGACAATCATATCTAGTTGTTTTGTTTTCAAATTTAAAACTTATTAACAGCGAATAGTTATGGTGGCCTTTAATGATGCAATAGTTGCTACAATAGCTTTATGTGATTTGTAAGAAGCGGTAGTGAAGGCACCTAAGGTTCGACAGTGTTAGGTTAATCCTTACTTGCAGTGAAGATCCAAGTGGAGGCAGATGTAAATAAATAAATCGTTTGTAGGTTCATTGTGACCTTTATTAGTGATTTTTCCATAATTTGCTCCGATAGGCAATTGGTGCTATTTGGACACGACAAAGGAAAGGGCTGAATCGACTGTTTTGGCCATGGCTTCTACGTATACTGCAACTGCATAGATTAAAAGATGTTGTCCACGACTTGCGGCGACAAAGAAGTCCCAAGTCTGACAATTGAAATAGTTCTGCAGCTCATCCGTTCGACATACAGAATCGCCGTCGCCCACAATTGAATCACTTTGTGCTGGGCCCAGAGATTAAAACCGAAACGAATAACGGTTTGGGTTACGGTTACTGTTTTGGGCGATCGTTTTATTCCAGTTACGGTTATATTACGATTGTGTGACATCGGTTACGGTACGGTTACGGTTATTAAACCAATTCTTTTTCGGGGTGTGGATACGGTTATTAGTATAAAATATAACTTTGATAAATTATGCCGACAAAAGCGGGGTATTTATTAACAATTCTACTCCTGAAACAAACATAAACATTCTTGTTGATGCAACTTTTTCTGGTGCTTTAACTGTAACAATTTTGCTAATAATGTCCCACATCTTAGGTTAATTTCAGCCGAAGTCGTACATTTTTGGATCTGCTAAAATAGCCAGCATTCAGTGTAATATCACATGTGTATAAGGAAAGTTGAGGAGGGTAAAGATTTTGGTTTGCTGCACTCACTCTTTCTCGTTCGCTCTCTTTGTTTGTGCTGTGCGGCGCTGATTTATTTATTAGAGCCGTCCCCAAACCGGCAAAATGGAAAAAAGAGGTCCAGCAAAAAATAATATTTGTTGTATAATAAAACTGGCGAATAAAAAAGTTACTGGTTCATTTCAATTGCTGTCATTGTTTGAAATTCATAAAGAGATCTAAATTTGTGGAAAGAAAATATTTACAAATTTGAATAGTTTATAAATAAAATCATCGTGCAATAGACAACACCGCGTATGAGTTATTTACAAAAACTTTAGACTCATTCGCTTAACTTTAAGTTTTGTTTTTAATACGTAATTATACAGAAAAAGTATCAGATAGCCATGGATAACTGAGTGACAGGGAGAGAAGGGCATATTTTTCTGTCCACCCCATTTGACTTGCCCTGGTCTAGACCAGATCCGGCCAGCTATAGCTACCAGGGGCCGAAGTCACTCATGTTGTGTTAATCGGTGAACACTGAATTGCATGTAAAACGACTGTAGTGTGGAGAGAGCTGTATTGCCCACTGAAAGAATCACACTTTTCTGTCCTCTGCATTAGCCCGGCCCTGATTTACGTTTATCGAAATTTTTAGTAGTGGAGGAAAATCAAAATAAAGAGTTAAGGCCGTTGTCTCATGTTGCTGTTTTTGCAAATCTAGATGGGTTTGCTGTATTTGGTTTGCTCATGTTCATGGTTAGCCATATAGATGGTTTTTGTTGCCATCTACTTCATCCTCATTGATTTCAAAACCATGTAAATGCTTAACCAAATTATGTATTTTTATGAACGCAAATCAAAAAACAACTGCTTCTGAAAACAGTTAAGTCTGAATTGATAATAAGTAGACCCAAAGTGGAAAATATTGGATGTGACATAGACAAAGAGACAGATCCGCATTTTAATTCCCCTAGTTCATTGCTTAAGTTAAGTTCATACAGGCAGATAATTTAACCAAATTTTGATTAAAATAGAGATGATAGAAGATTTTACAGGATTTAAAACATAACCTATAGTTTCATACGCAAATAATTTGATTAAAGTTCCACAATTTGGCCTTTATGGTCAAATTTTCATCAAAATTTGTCCAAATTATTTGCCTGGGTAAACTTAGCTTTAGACCTGTTGCTTAATCTCCCATCATAGTAACAAGTCGTTCAAAATAAAAATCCTTCTCCTCCTCTGTGAAATGTTTGCTTTACTTTTTAAAATTGGCGCGCAATAAATAAAACAGAAATTTAGCGAATGGCAAGGCGCTGCCAACTTACTTTTAGTGCCTTTCCAGCCCTCCCGGTGTGACCGTGGCGCAAATGCCCAAATTCATAATCCATTTACATGAGGCAACCGATTGCACAAAATCCACCTAGTTGCTAAATGTAGGTGGATTTTGATTTGAGCAAAAACCGGAACATGAGAAAACGGCCCTTAGAGGGTTAAGGTCAAACGGAAAAATTTTTTTCGGTTACGGCTACAGTTTCGGTTACAAATTTTAAAGTGTTTTTAGCGGTTAAGGGTTACGGTTTCGGTTACTGTTTAATCTCTGGCTGGGCCAAGTTCCTCATTATTAGTACTCTCGTATGAGGAGCAAAGGTTCTTGAAAAGAGAATCAGCACAAATTTGTTTAAATGCATGGGATACGCACACATTCCTTGTGCTGACAAGTTGGTCGAAAACGACATTTGTGGATCTAACTGCCACTTCACGTAGCTGCCTCCTTTAGTTGCTTCTCATACTTGCAGGCAGATCAAGTTTATTTTAAATTTTTGTGACGCCCCCTCCCTCCCCCGAAATTTGGACAAAAACGTCAGATCTCCCACAGTTTTGTAGACAGATGATTCTTACCTGCTAGAGATAGTTAGTAATTAGCAATATGTATCGACTTGCCGAAGAAATGATAAAGGTCGGATGAGCGGTTCTCCCCCCGCTCCCTAGCACCAACAACCAACACCGCATTTCATTCAAAAAAGAGGGAGAGACAGAGAGATAAACGTAGAGATGAGCGCAGCAGCAGCAATGCACTCAGCTCCTACTCCAGGTACAGCGTATGTTATAGTTGGCCTTGACCGACTTTTTCACTTGTTTTCCCTAAAAATTAAGGATTTTAATGAGGAGTTTCTAATTTTCAGGGCAAATTTGGGCACACTTTTTATGAGAATAGCAGGAGATAAAAATAAGCATTAATGGCAACTTTAAACTAGGGAGTACCATTAATATATGAAAATGAGAGCAAATGTTGCTATGTAGATAATTGCTGGAAAGTCGTGCGTCAGTTGCTTCTCATTACTGCTCCAAGTTACCTCCAAGACCCTCCTTTAGATCACATACTTTCCAAATTAGGTTCATCAATTACGTTTATCTACAATTCTGTTTGCCCATCAATTCACACCCTTCAAAAAAATTCTAACCAATCTGGGTTTACTTACCTTCAATTTAAATGTCTCAATCAGTTGGCTACTGTCATGCATATGCATTGGGTTCTTTTGATCATCTCACTCCTAACTGGCCAAGTCAGTCCAAATCGCACCGAACTGAATCATGTGGTCGAGCGTGTATTTTCGCGTCAAAAACGCTTTCTGCTATTTCCCAAAGGTTCCCATTTAAAATTTACTGTACAAATAAGTAAAGGTTTACTATCCAAGTTTCCTACGGGTATATCGATGAATATGGAAATGGCTTGCTATTATCCAGTGCCCACTAACCGCGAGGATGTCTACCCGAAACGTTTTCGGGCCAAAACAACAACTACACCGAAGCCCAAGACCACCACAGAACCTACATATGTCTGGATACCGGGTACTAATTGGCGTTTTAAGGCGACTCCTTTAAAGAAACCCAATCCCGTCAGATTACATCAGCGTATAGATATGAGGCCATCTGTTGCTAGAAATTGGACACAATGGTCTAGGCATGGAATGAATTGGGATGAGAAGTACAGACAGCCGGGAAAATGGAGTAAATGGACTACAGCCAGCCCCAAATGGTCTAAAAGATGGTATAGATCGGTGCCGGAGGAGTCCGAGTCTGCCTATGATCCCGACCTGGCTTCGTATGAACATATCAGCTATCCCGATCTGGACGAACATAGTGATTGGCGTCATTATCAAGGCCATCGAGATCGTCGGCAGTTATTCGAGCACTTTGGCGGATTTAGCAAGCTGTAAAAAAAGCACTTATAGATTTGGGGAACTGAATTAAAAACTTTCTTCCTACAGCCTGGGTTTTGATATAAAGTCCTGCATACTGCGTGCCATCTGCGATAGCAAGCGTTTGCTCTTACCTCCGGGTTATTCCATGATACAGGATATTGTGCGACTGATTTTTACGTACGTTTTAAGTATTTTTCCATATCTATTTAAACTACATTTACATTCTTTCCACAGTTTACCCACTCTTTCTGGCCTGGAAGATGACTATAGCCAGACCATGCGCTTGAGTTCGGAGGACTGTGATCTTCAATTTCGTGATCGCTGTAATATCAATCTTTTGGCTTGGCTATTAGCTGGGAAATGGCAATAAAACACAATTTTAAAGAAGCTTTAAGGATTCCGTGTTATTGCACAAATTGTGCCTCCCACATGGACTGCTTGCACTCGGGATAGAGTTTGCCACAGTCACCGTTATGGGCCTGCGCCTTGTCATAGTGGGTATCGCTATAGGCCACCGGTTCGTTGGTTAAAGCTTCGGGTATGGTGAATATGGCACGCATTAGTTCACCCACAAATGTACCAGGTTCTTGTTCATGAGATTTTTGTCCAGTTTCGCAGAGGGTACGTAAAACACAATGTTTGCCATGAAGACCACGTCTAAAGAGTGTGAGAGAGAGAGAGAGAGAAAAAGTTAAATTGAAGGACTTTGTAAAGTTTTGTCGTCAACTGCAGAGAAAAACTTGCAAGTTTCCTTAACACTTGTCAAATACATATTTAAAGAGACCTTCTGGTGATAGAGTTGTGATAACACACTAAAGGAAGCATCTCCGACCGCATACAGTATATTCTTGATCAGCGAGACGAGCTGAGTAGATAAAGCCATGTCCGTCTGTCCGTCCATCTGTCCGTCCGTCCGTCTGTCCGTCCATCTGTCCGTCCGTCTGTTTCTACGCTATCTCCTCCGTCAGTTTTAAAGCTACCGTAACCAAACTTTGCACGCAGTCTTTTGGCACAAATACGCTGCACATTTGCCGGAACCGGCCGGATCGGATGACTATAGCATATAGCTGCCATAAGAACGATCGGCCCAATTTAAGTCACGTAGAGCAAAAAGCAAGAATTACTTCTGAACAGATTCAATACGATCTAAATGCTTTTTATACTGCGGAGACCAGACGGACTAGAGCATTGTATAAAAGCTTTGTGGTATATGGATCATTAAACTCTTTCACGTTTAATGAATCCGAGTACACCATTTGCTCTATTAACAATAGAGGAGATATGAGAATTGAAACTCAATTTGGGATCAAAAATAATTCCAAGATCAACGACTGTAGAAATTCGTTCCAAGGGTTCATTGCCAATCGTATAGGTAGCCAGCGAAGGCTTCAAACGATGGAAAGTCATGAACATGCACTTGGAGTAGTTAAGGTGTAATTGATTAATCAGACACCAGGACTGCAAGGAGTTTGTCATCTTGCAATCTGATGGAGTGCATCGGGTCGTTGAAAGATAAAATAATCCGGCCGGATCGGATGACTATAGCATATAGCTGCCATAAGAACGATCGGTCGAATAACTAGTTTGTTTTCCATGCAAACGTCCCCGAAACGCGTAAATATAAGTTCTCTATGTTTTCACATAATTTCAGCAAGTTTTATGAAAATCGGGCAACTATATAGTATAGCTGCCATACAAAAGATTGTTCTGAAAAAAGAGTGTGTGTCATGGGACACCCGATACGAGCAAAGCTCTTTACGTTGATATAACCGATTTAAGTAATGCCAAAAAGACAGTTTTTTGATTCTGTATGAATAAATGTTATTTATATAAAAAAAATTAGGTCACTCACTGCCGAGTCATTGTTAGGTCACTGTCGATTCACTGTTAAATCACTGTTAAGCTTCTGTTAAGTCACAGTTAAGTCACTGTTAAGCCACTGTTAAGACCCTGTTAAGCTTCTGTTAAGTCACTGTTAAGTCACTGTTAAGTCACTATCAAACAAACAACATTATAGTTTATAGCACAGAATTTACAACTTGACCTCAATGCAGCCACTCTTTCAACCCCAAACTTCCCACATACCCACCAGATCCCCAGCCGACCCACCCCAGATCCCCACCAGATCTCCACTAGATTTCAACCAGATCCCCACCAGATCCCAACCAGATCTCCACCAGATCTCCACCAGATCCCCACCTGATCCTCAGCAGATTCCCACCTGATCCTCACCAGATCCCCACCTGATCCCCACCAGCTCCCCACCAGATCTTCACCAGATCCCCACTTGATCCCCACCAAATCTTCACCAGATCTTCTCCAGATCCCCATTAGATCCCCACCAGATCCCCACCAGCTCCCCACCAGATCTCCACCAGATCCCACCAGATCAACACAACATCCCCACCAAATCCCCACCAGATACCCACCAGGTCCATACCAAATAACCACCAGATCTCCATCACATCACCACCTGATACTCACCAGATCAGCACCAAATTTCCGCCAGTTCCACACCAAATTTTCACCAGATTCCCACCAGATACCCACCCCTTCACCACCACTTCCACTCACACTATCCCACTCCACAAACAACCCTCCTGCTGCTACTGTAATGATAAAAGCTGCTGATTTTGCAAATACAAAATTCAAAGACATCATTTGTAGTTTCCATATGAATTAAGACTGCGATCACAAAATGAATTTAGACCGCGCGGTTTAATTAAATTCTGAAAAATCAATTGAGAGCGCCATTACAAAATGAAATTAGAATGAATTAAGGCCGCGATCTCTGAATGAAATTAGACTGAGAAAATGAAACCGTCCGGTCAAAATTTAATTTTGCAAAATGAATTTAGACCGCGCGGTCCTAATTCATTCTGCAAAATGAATTTTTATTTAATGCTTGATCGCGAATCACAATACAAAATTGTATTCTTTGAATCAATTTAGGCTGCGATCGCATGTCACCGTAGACGGTCATTTTTATACTCTGTACCGAATAGGGTTGTCGAACGATATTTTTCGATCTTTTTTGGTGAGTATTTTTGTTAGTTTCGGCCATAAGAAGGAAGGTTTTTCCGAGGGCATTATCTTTGATATCAAAAGTATTACCTGATATTACTAACATCCAAGAGAATGCCCTTCGAAAAACTTCCTTTTTGTGGCCAAAATTCACAAAAATATCGTCGAAATATCGTTGAAAAAAAATATTTCGAAAAAAATATAGTTCGTAGGTACTTAGAGTATAGTAAGTTTGTGCAAAAGTATGTAACAGGGATAAGAAATCATTTCCGACCCTATGAAGTATATATATTCTTGATAAGCACAAACAGCCGAGTCGATATAGCCATATCCGTCTGTCCGTCCGTCTGTCCGTCCGTCCATATGAACTAACAGATCTCAGAGATGGTAAGAGATGAAGGTTTGGCATGTATGGGACAAATGCTTCTTATACTTGCATTCAGATCAAGTTTATTTTCAATTTTTGCCACGCCCCCTCCCACCCCCGAAATTTTGAAAAAACGCCATATCTCCCACAGTTTTTTAGATAGATGATTTGTACCTTCTAGAGATAGTTAGTCATTAGCAATATGTATCAATTTGCCGAAGATCGGATGAGCGGCTCTGAAGTTATGAGCAAATAAGTGAATCACGCCCCGCCACCCCCTCCCACCATTGCACAAGAGAGTCTGAGAGAGAGAGAGAGAGAGAGGGAGAGAGAGAGAGGTGAGAGGGAGAGAAGGGGAGAGAGGGGAGAGTGATTGAGAGAGAGAGGGGAAACTCTAGGGAGTATATTTAGTCGGGCTTGACCGACTTTCTCACTTGTTTATTTTGAGATCGCGGCCTAAATTCAATTTGCAGAATGAAACAAGACCGCGCGGTATAATTTTATAATAATTAGGGCAGCGCGGTCTAATTTCAATTTTTCCAAAATTCATTTTGCAGAATGCAATTGGACCGCCGACAGCAGCGTTAATTCACGCGGTCTAGTTTCCATCACCCGTTATCTGCTTATCATTGATTATTTAAAGGCTTGTCCGTCTTGCCATTCTTTTTAAGGTTCCCCCGCTCTATCACAAGGTCCGTTACCTAGAAATGTTACTCTGCCGATCTGTTAAAATCATTCTTATGAATTTACACATTGGAAAAGTGTTAAACTTTTTATATTGTTGAGGAGCCCCGTTCGAGAAATAAATGCATTTTTTAATGTGAGGGAAAATTTTCGTAAAAATATTCATTATGGTCTTTAAAAAAAAACATAAACCTATATTTCATCATCTTTCTTGCAATCAGATATAATTAATTTTATTTGGTGATTCACATTCCGCCAAATCACTAATTGTATATAAAAAACAAAGAAGGATTTTAAATAAATAAGAAAATTACTAATATCTGCGATTTTGTGAGCAAAAATATTTCTAATAATTTTTAATGGTAGGAAATTGGAAAAACTTGAGATCGGAAGTATATCAACAGATTTATTATTACCGGTGCCTTTGGATAGCGAGCAATTAAAAATAATGAAGTATTTATGAAAGTTAAATTTCCAAGAAAAAATTTCCCTCGAAAGCATATCTCTGCAAAATGTTGAAAATACTTAGTTACAACAAAGAAGAAAAAGAAATAAATCATAAAATAAATTTTGAGTGTGCGATTTCTTATGGAATCACCCATATATACTTTTTAGGGTCGGATATGTTTCCTCCTACCAGTAATGATCTCTTTTCTCTTTTTTGCTCTCTTTTCTATTTTTGCAAACCACCAATCCAAATAGGGCTTGGCACTAGATACATGAGAGAGAAACCACAAATCTAAGCGAAAAGATCGAAAATGACACAGTCGAGAATGAGATGCAGCCTTGTTCTCAATATCACTTCTACATAAGTGGAACTGATTTGTGTTATGATATAAGTAAATGGGAAGTATTTTGCGGATCAAACGTTATCAACTCTATACAAAAACGAAAAGGCCAAGCTAACTTTGTCTGTGCCGAAGCTATTATACCCTTGTAAATGCTGGTTTTGAAATATCAGAGTTTGAGTGCGCTAGCATTAATCAAACATTTTTCTTTCGAGCGATAGTCATCCGATTTCGACTAAATCTTTCGAATCTGTTTGAAAGTTTTATTAAGTTACCAATTACGGTATAAAAATAAGGGTTTTCTCACTAGACCCATATTCCAACCAATCGTTTGTACCCCAGCTGTAAGATATAGTCATCCGATTTTGAACAAATTTCGCAAATCTGTTTGAAAGCATTTAATTTTAATAATATCCAAAGGGTCATCTGATCAGGTTGGTTCCGAACAAAAAAGAAGACTCAGTGCAAAATTTCAGCTTGATAGGTTTAAAACTAAACGAGAAAGGAAGCGCGTAGGTGCACGGTAGAGATGAAATCGCAGGATTACATTACGGGTGAGGAGTTATGAGACAAAGTTTTCTTACTAAACATCCGAAGAACATTGTATGGAGCTCAGAAGTGTCCGTCGGGAAAGAAGATGGCAGTTAGCCGCCAAACGAGGGATAGTGCGTGAAAGCGACGGACGGGAGACGGGGGCAAGCGTCGGAATTAGTGGTCGGAGAGATACGTCAGAAAATAAAAAAAACTAGTACCCGTATAAACAGACGGTCAGACAGACGAAAAGACAGACAGACAGACACAAAGCTAAATCTACTTAGCTCGTCGACCTTTATAGTTTATGGGGGCGGCAATTAAAATTTCTCTGCATTGCAAACTTCATGGCAAATATATAATACTTGGGGTACCATTTATATGTCAGGAACTGGTAATACTAATGTCAAAATAAAGTTTCACATTTTTTATCATAAACGGTCTCACAGCGTTTTGATGTACTTACTCTATTAGTGTTGTTAACAGTGAGTTGAAAAAATCAGTTTGGCTTTCAAATGGATATTTCAAGAGAAGGTTTTTCTTGGATTATTTTTCACAACTTTCGACGAGGATTATCTTATCCAGAGAGTCAATGAACTCAGCTTTTCGTATGGCGATAAAGCACCATCAAAAACCACTCCACATCGCTTGCATAGTGAATTCAAACGTGGTCGTAGTTCGCTCTGCGACTAATTTCTTGAAGGTCGTCCAAAATCGGTTGTTTTGGCGGAAAACATCGATGCTGTGCGTGAACTATGCGATTGAAAAAAATTCGAATGCGGTGCTTCAGAAGACGCTTATAAGATCGTCACGGGTGACGAATCATGGATCCATATGCATATGCGCCGGAAACAAAACACCAACAGACCGTGTCTGTGTTCCAAGACGAGCCAAGTCCCACAAAAGTTGTTGGCGCACGATGCCCTGCGAAGCAAATGGAATCCTGTTTCTTCTACCGTTTGTTTGTTATTATTTGCAATTCCCGAAATATAAATAGTACTTCACGAACCCTTTGCAGTTGTATAAAAATAGCGGAAAGCTTACTTCTGTTCGACTGAATTTTACATATCCCTGCGGCTCGCCATATGTCCGCCATTTTGTTATATGGCAGTTAAGCTATACATTTATCCGATGTTGATCAAACTCAACGAAATTGTGTTGAAACAGTTATAATTCCTAATTGGAAAATATAAAGAGAGAAAATAAAAATATAATTGCTTCTCTCTGGTTATAGCCAAATCCATTATTTTGATGTCGGAAGACTTCTAGTTCTTTAAAAGTAATCTAAAGTATTACTAGAACTGAACTTGCCCAGAACGTGTTCTGGCTCGGTTTCAAAAACAAAAACTTTGATGTTGGTGTAGGCTTGATTCGCGTTTAAAACGAGAGCGTAAGTTAAAGTCGGCTCTAACCGACTTCGATATACCCGTTACTCTTGAGAAGAAATATTTAATAGAGTTCCTGTGTTCCTGAGTGGGAACATCCGAAAAGTATGCAACATTTTTTAACTCGTCTATTTTATATCCGATCTTAATAAAATTAACGGGTATAAACATACCATAATAAGTAGAATCCAGCTTTTAGCAGGAACTAAAGTCGGCTGGTATAACTATTTGGGCAACCCTCACAAAAACACTTTTTATGATGCCTTATGTCTTTTGATACTCACTTGTCCAAATACTTTTCGATACGCTCATACAATGTCTGTCGACTGCTGCGATGATGTTTGATTTGCAAGCGTTCCAGTTTGCTTATTTCATCTTCCTGCCCACTGGTCACACCACTACGTCTGTGACGTTGATGAGGATTGGCTGCATCCGGCAGGCTACGCTTGCCAAATACCGGATATATGCGATGATGTCTTGGTGCCTGTGAGTACTGCGGCTTGGGCGTGGGTGTGGGTGTGGGTGACGGTGCGGCCTTTGGAGTGCTGGGTTGTCTTTGACGTTGGCCATAGTAACGATCTTTCAGTCTTGATGATAGCGCCCAGTAGGGATAGCGAGAGTTTTGTGCTTGACTAAAGGGTTTTGACCATTTAGTGAATGGATTGCGGGAACTGGAACCATAATAGTAATGATTGTCCTTACGTCTGCCACCCTTGATAGGATTATAATAGTGGTTAATATACTGATGAGAGGGATGCATGGGTGTGCGAAACACGGGCCGCGAGCTGTAGTAAGCGTTGCTACCGCTGGATAAATGGATATAGTTGGGTCTGTAGGTGGTTGAAGTTGTGGTAGCCGCCTCATCGGTATACGTGATGTTGGACACTGTATCATTACGACTTATGTCTAAAGTGCCATCTTCCAGTTTGTCCAATAAATCCTCCAGTTGCTCACTCGGCGGTTTGCTGGGCAACTCCCAGGCCAAGGCCACGGTGATGCCCAGAATCAAGTAGTTCGTATGGTCCACAACGCCCACAATTTCATCGTAAACTGTACACAAGACGGGACCAGTGAGGCATGTTATTTGCATCGACGACGACATCAACTTACCCATCTGAAAGGAGCTCCCCTCCGGAAACAGCAAATAGCGTCGTTTCCTGGACAACAGCTTTTGTGCTTGAATGACTGACTCTGACTCGGACTCGTTCAGCTTTGCCTCGATTAGCTGGTCGAGTGATGGCTGCTTGACTAGGGCCTGCTCCAAGTTGGTTCCTGAAGCTTTCCATGCCTCGCCTTGCCCCTGGCTAACATGAAGCACCGCCAGTGTTAGTAGCAAACAATTACTGACTGGGGAATTGGCTACGAATCGTATTCTTGTGTACATTTCCTACACTTGCGGTCCATGCGTCGTTCATACGCCAACTGACAGCCAAAAAAACGCAAAGTTTTCATGATGCTGCCCGGCATGTTGGGTTGTTAATTGTGCCCAAAAAGTTTGAAACTTCTTTTGTTTTTGTTTCGTTCCATTTTGGTCTTTCATTAGTTTTCACACTTCTTTTTCTTCTTGTATTTTGACTGCGCCAGCGTTCAATGGTCTATTTAAAGGTTCAAATTACTTTTTCACGCCAGCAAAACTTTTGTTCTTCCCCCATTTTCCAGAATTTCGTTTCTCAATGTGGATGGAATTGAAGTTGAAATAATGCAGTCGCTTCAAGTCACAGTTGTCGGGGTGATAAACTAAGACAGAAATGCCATAAGTAGTTTTCAGATAATGATGAAAGAAAAGAAATTAGCAATTACTTTTTGGATAAGTGGAAATAGTTCTTCAGAAAATATCGCAGAAGGTTATTAGCCTGGGTGAGTTCTGAACAGCATCCCAGTTGGTCTGCTGTAACTGGTAAAGAAGGAATATGCATTCAATAAAGTATCTATGGTTGCGTTCTTAATCTTCATATTTAGCAGGCCATTGCCTCTGCTCTTTTCTGTTATAATTTGAATAATATCACCTTAAGTTTAGCATGCAAATAGCTCGGTGGTGCAGATGGTAAGATCGTTGCTTGCTCGTTTTAAATCACTTTAGCTAAAAGCTTTCCAGATCCACCCCATGCATTCTCAGTGCTGCGTCTACTGCTCAAAGCGCAATAAGGCCCACAGATAATTTACAAAGTCTCCACTAAGGTGCTGTTAAGTGGAACATTGACAGTTAAGCGTAACATTCAACATGCATACGCCATATCGTTCATATTTCAAGCAAGAACAGAATCGATCCGGCCCAGCTATCTACTAATATCTAATGTATATTTTCGAAGTCGATTGATTTTGGCTTAAAAGGATACAACAGAAAAAAAATATTTCATTGATCTTTATTCTTCATCCAAAGGAGCTGAAAAATGTGAAAAGGGTATTTAAAAAATGGATCTTAAAGTGGATATTTCGAATATCCATTCTGCGGGGATATTTAGAGTTATCAATTTTGTTAGTCCACAGAAAGGTCCACGAAATTGAAAAAAATTTTTTTAAAATTTTTCTTAACAAACAATTGCCTGAATACCAAAGAAATGTCCATTTCACTGATAGCTTTTTAAGATCCTGATAATGTCACTTCTTCATAATAAAAGCTAAAAAAAACAAGTAAAAATCGTATAATTGCACTCAATAAAAAGCTGCATTATTCCCCTATTAAAAGTTAACTCTGCAAAATATTTATTTAACTTTCGCAGATATAGAATTTTTTGAGATGCAGTCGAAAACGACTTCCATTTTGTCGCTGATAAATCCCATGATTTTTAAAGAAAATCGTCAAATCGATGAACCTTCCTTTGCACTAAATATACGCTCAAAAATCAAAAATTTTTGTTTTCCATATTTTCATTTTAAAGGCGTACGATTGTCCGTTTGAATGCCATATACTATTATTAGCAAATTTGTATTTAGATGATAAGGAAATAAGAAATAATAAATACTTCACAGAGAAAAATATCCGATCGAACTTTAACGAAATATTGAACTTTTGTTGACTATAGTCTATTAAGCACGCTTTTTCGTTATTCATGAACATTCGTTCTCATTATGCTATAAACATTTTGTTCTGACACATGAACGGTTAGGGCTGGTCTTCTAAACATTATGTGCTCGTTTCAGTAACATTTCGTTCTCGCTTTGCCCGCGACCAAGATCCAGAAAAAAATTTTAACCATTGTTATAGATAGTTAGCATAGTTTTCAGTATGACCAGATTCGCGCATACATAAAAATACATAAATGATTATTATGTAGAGGGTTGCCCATATTCGACGGACCCATGTTTTTTTAAAAAATCAAAGAAAAAAATAAAAATTTGGCGGTTGGCAATCTTAATCATTTAATTTGTTCCAAGTAGATTTGTTTACATCAATTTTTTAAAATGATATCTCCAAATGCCGCCTCTGGCGTCGGCCCATTAAAAATGGGTAAAGGGGATCATGAAGTTGTGCCAAATGTATGTAACAGGGAGAAGGAAACATTTCCGACCCTATAAAGTATATATATTCTTGATCAGCATCAACAGCCAAGTCGATTTAGGCATGTCCGTCTGTCCGTCTGTCCGTCCGTCCGTCCGTCCGTCTGTCCGTCCGTCCGTCTGTCCGTCTGTCTGTATGAACGCGTCGATCTCAGAGATGGTAAGAGATAGAGGTTTGACATGTATGGGACAAATGCTTCTTTTATCTGTACGCAGATCTTGTTTGTTTCAAATTTTGGCCACGCCCCCTCCCGCCCCCGCAATTTGGAAAAAACGTTATATCTCCCACACTTTTAAAGATAGACGATTCGTACTTTCTAGAGATAGTTAGTAATTAGCAAAATTAATAGATTTGCTGAAGAAATGATAAAAATCGGATGAACGGTTCAGAAGTTATGAGCAAAAAAAAGCGAACCAAGCCCACGCTACCATCCCACCCACCCAAAAAAATGTTGCATACTTTTCGGATGGTCACCCTAAGGAGCGCAGGAGCACTGTTAAACATGTTTTTTCATGAGTAACGAGTTTATCGAAGTCGGTTAGAGCCGACTTTAACTTACGCTCTCGTTGTCAATTGTACAGGGTATATTGAAGTCGGGCTACTCGACTGCAACGGTCTTACTTGTTTTTTGGGGAAAAAAAAAAATTTTTTAAAAAAAAATATTTAAATATAAAGATATTTAAAAAAAAAAAAAAATATTTATTTTTTTAAAAAAAAAAAAAAAAAAAAAATTATAAAATAATAAAAAAAAAAAAAAAATAAAAAAAAAAACCACACACAAAAAAAAAAAAAAAAAAAAAATTTAAAGGGAGTAAAAAAAAAAATAAAAAAACAAAAAATAAAGGAGATAAAAAAAGAAAAATAATTTTAAATTTTTTAAAAAAAAAAAATAAAAAAAACCCCCAATAAAAAAAAAAAAAATAGGCTAAAGCTAAGGTCACAAGGCACATAATTTGATGAAAGTTTGGCAAAAATAGAAATTTGGGAACTTTTAGGTTATGCAAAATCTGCATACAAGTTTTCATTAAAATTTCGGCAATTATTTGCATGTGAGACCTTAGCCTTAAAATTTTTTTATTGTATTTTAATATTCGACAGTGACAGCAGAAATTACCTTGTTATTTTAATTACTTTTAAACAACTAGTCAAGATTTTAAACACTTGAAAAGTGTATTATAATTTTGCACAGAAGTTTGCAACGCATAGAAGGAATCATCTCCGACCACATAAAGTATATATATTTTTGATCAGCATGACGAGCTGAGTCGATTAAACTTTGTCCGTCCGTCTGTTCGTCTGACCGTCTGTCTGTTTCTACGCGAACTAGTCCCTCAGTTTTGGAGCTATCGAGCTGAAGCTTTGCACAGAGTCTTCTTTTTACTGCACGCTGCTAATATGTCGGAACCGACCGGATCGGATAACTACTTCTTGTAGCTGCCATACAAATGTTCCTTCGAAAAATGGGTTTTAGTGAGAAAAACTGGTTTGTTTAATATGTCATGGGTAATATGTCATGTTTTTAAGCTGATTTGCGAAGTTTGGTCGAAGTTGCTAACCGTTGTGACAAGCTATTTCAAGTGTATCAAAACTTTGGTACAGACGAAGTTTGCTTTGCCTTTCTCGTTTTTTAGTATTTTTCGTTCCCTGTATTTCCGATTTTTGACATCAATGGGGGTGCCGTTGAGTCTGTCCTTAGACATATAGACGCGACGGTAGGTGTTCAATCTTTCCAGCAGAGAAAAAGTCCGTTAAGCTGTTGACGAGGTGACAAGGATCGTCATTCGGGAAAAAATTATTGAATTTCTTCGATTTTATGTGTGCCACGAGTGTAGTCCGTGTTTTTTTCAACTCAGTTCTAGCAGCTCGGACTTGGTGCAATTATTCAAGTCCTCCTCATTAATTTTTGCAGTTTCTACAAGTATGTGCTGGTATCAAACCATTCAGAGCAAGAATGTCGAGAAATTTTCCTTTAAATCTCAAACCCAAACAAGTAAGACCGTTGCAGTCGAGTAGCCCGACTTCAATATACCCTGTACAATTGAAAATGAGAGAGTGACCATCCGATAAGTATGCAACATTTTTTTTAGGGTGGGTGGGGTGGTGGCGGGGTGCTTGGTTCGCTTTTGCTCATAACTTCTGAACCGTTCATCCGATTTTTATCATTTCTTGGGCAAATCGATTTATTTTGCTAATTACTAACTATCTTAAAAGTAAAACGTCTATCTTCAAAACTGTGGGAGATATAACGTTTTTCCAAATTGCGGGGGCGGGAGGGGGGTGGCCAAATTTGAAACAAACTTGATCTGCGTACAGATAAAAGAAGCATTTGTCCCATACATGTCAAACCTCTATCTCTTACCATCTCTGAGATCGACGCGTTCATACAGACAGACGGACGGACGGACAGACGGACGGACGGACGGACGGACAGACGGACATGCCTAAATCGACTTGGCTGTTGATGCTGATCAAGAATATATATACTTTTTAGGGTCGGAAATGTTTCCTCTCCCTGTTACAAAACAATAGATCCCCTTTACCCATTTTTAAAAAATCATATGGGTAGTAAATGGTGGCACAAAAAAGTAAACGTCATTAACAGGCCTGTTCCGGTTTTCATATATTTTCTCGATTTTAAATAGAAACAAAATCGAACGATTTTATTTTAGTTTTTCTGGTATTCGAACGATTTGCATTAGATTTAGATTAGCAATTCGGATGTTTTGTTTTCTAAAGGTTTCTTACAACTCCCTCCCCTTATACGCAGCAAACATAAAAATCAGGAAAATGTCAAAAAAAGTTGATAATAAAGCTTTTTAAGAAGAGGTTGAACTTTCTTTTGTGAGTTCGATTTGGCAGGCACATGGCAAAATTAAAGCTCTTCATGAAAAATTGATTTTTATGTTACAAACTATTTAAAAAAAATACATAGCAGAACGTATCTAAATACACTAAACGTTGGTACAAAATAATGTTAAGCCAATATTTTGACACCTCTAAGTTAAATAACGATTAACTTTTAATTCATCGGCTTCTAAAAATCAAATGGAGTAAATCTTTTGAATTGTGAAGATCGGAACAGGTGACCAAATCGAATTTGAGCAATTAAATTAAGTGAAAACGGAATAGGCCCGTAAGTGCCTGAACATCCTACAACGGAAGTGGACAATGTGAAAATTATTTTCAACTCAAATCCCATTTCGTCAACAGGTTTCTCGGTATTTTCAAAAATAACATCAACAATTTTTTTTTTTTTTACAACTGAGCAGAGCGGGCGCTGAGCGCCTTTAAGGAGAAGAGTTGAGTTTTTTGCCCGTATTCTGTGTAGATATTTAATTTTTTATCTGCTCAATAGATGTCGATATAAGGAGAGATTTCGATTGGAATCGATTCGAATGAATCTTCGAGTAAACTGTTGCCACGTCTAAAATCGCGGTTAATCAAAATGAATTCCAATATTCAACCCGACTTTCATCGATCGATTTTAGTTCATATTCCAAAGTTCTTCGTTTGTAAATACTTTTCTTTTTTGATGGAACAATCTAAAAATTTGCAGCTTTTTCTGAATTCATTGATTACTAGAAATTCATATATTGCAATTTACACTCATTTGGTGGATTTAGATATTTGGGCTTGAGGGGGGCTTCAGCCCTATAGCCCCCATTCTTACACTAAGAAAAAAACGACCGTTCAAAACCCAGCACAAGTGTGCTCCTATTTGAACGATCTCGTTCGTGAATTATCGTTCACAAGACCAAACCGACGTTCACGAAAAAGCACCACTAAAAAGCTTTCTTACTGAAACGTGCAAAAATCACAACAGAAACGCGAAAATGGCGCATTGAGAAATGTTTAACATTCTAGAATAATTATTAATATTTAAAAACAAAAGAAAAAAACAATATAAGCAAAAGCAACAAAAAAAAACTTCGAGTACACGCTGACTCGAGCTCTTATTTTTTCCACCCAAGTAAAACATTTAAGGCAAAGCATTTGGCAAAAAGCTTTCAGTCACTTTGGTGAGCTTTGGCTTTACCTTAATAATGCAGTTCGCCGCAATGTCTCGAGCGAGGTCGATAGCCGTGATGGTAGCGAAGCCGACTCCTGCGTAAGCATGCGAGGTTATGATATGAGTTCGATCCCTAGAGAAAGAAGATAAAGTCAATAAAATAAAAAAAGGAAGACAGAGAAAACTAACAACATAAGCTAAGGTCCACAGGCAAATAATTTGCCCAAATTTTGATGAAAAATTGACTAAAAGGCCAACTTAGGAAACTTGCGGCTATTTTTGATCAAATTGCTTACGTATGGAACCATAGTTTTATTTTTAAGTTGTGAAAATCTTAAATTGGCTATTAAGAGACATTTTTATGAAAATTTGGGCAAATTATTGCCGGGGACCAACTATAACATGTTAAATAAATGTACTTTTGAAACAAAACAAAAATCATTTAAAAACATTTTTTTCAGCTTTTATTTTGCGAGCACAAAATGTTCCTCAAATCATGTCCACGCCGTTCATAAAGTGAGCCCAAAATGTTCATAATATGACACCAGCTGTTCACGGAGTTCACGGTTGAAGAAAAAGCGGTATTAGCCTACTTTTGTCAACGAATGGGCTTGATTTTTGGTAGATTTAGGAACGAATTTTTTTCTGAGTGTAGCATCTTCTATTTGTAAATTATGCATATTTGTTGTTGTCTCCTTTTTCATCTCGATTTCGGTTGAGTGGGTGGACACTGGGCACTTTTCTTTTGTTAACAAAGTAAATCGTTGCTCTTGTAGCAAAATATTCGTCGTCTGATTAATTAACGCCCACACTTAAAACTAAATTAAACAGGTATGCAAACCGCACGGAAATAGGTACTGGTTCGACTCATTGGTTCACACAGTTTTTAAACAGCCGGTTCGGTTCATTACATGTTTTTGAACTCACTGAACCGCGGTTTCGGTTCAGTGGTTCACTCTTAATTTATTTAAAATTTTATGAAGGCCCGTTTACGGAATACTATGATTTCTAAAGAGAATATGTGACTTTCGAAATTGAATTTCTTAACAACATGTTAATAGCTTTAAAATCCATTTATCAGTGCTCCTTACAAACTATAATTATGATACTGAGTATTGAGAATATCAACCCGTATAAAAAATGGAATAAACAAACTCCTAAGGAAAAAATATACTTAAGTTTGAATACAGGATATTAAGAGCTCATCGGGTAATTACTGGAGATGTACACATATTTTAAAACGGTTGACAAGTCATCTTTATCATCCTTACCCCTTGAGGGTCGATCAGCAAATCTTAATTTATCCCAAGTTCGGAAAATAAAAAAAACTTAGGGAATCGATTCAAGTTCCGAGATTCACAAGTCTAAATTCCTGAGTTCAGCCAACTGAACCGAACCGACCTTTTGATTAGTGGTTTTCGGTTCCGCTTTTCATTTAAAGAACGTCGGTTCGGTTACGGTTAGTTTCGGTTGAGGTTCTGAACGGCTTGCATCCCTCAAAGAGCTTTGCAACCGGGTTCCTCAAAGAAATTGCGCTCACAATAATAAAAGAAAATGCTGCTCGCTCTCTCTGTGTTTCCTCCCCTCTTGGGCCCTCTTCTGGTATTTTTAAATTATGGTAAATTCTGACAGCAATTTAAATTAAATACAACTCGCTTCGCTCAAAGCTTCCACTATGTCATCTTCTCAATTGTATAAAATATGGACAATCTTAAAAATACCCTAAATAAAAATAAAACGAGAAAGGCAAAGCTAACTTCGTCTGTGCCGAAGTTCTGATACACTTGAAAAAGCTTGTCTCAACGGTTCGCGACTTCGACCAAACTCCGCACAATCAGCTTAAAAACATTACATTATCTATTACCTATGACCGTGTTTGAGAGCAGTAATATTGAGAACAAAACAGTTTTTCTCACTAAAACCCATTTTCCGACCAAACATTTCTATATGGCAGCTACAAGAAGTAGTCATCCGATCCGGTCGGTTCCGACATATTAGCAGCGTGCAGCTAAAAGAAGACTGTGTGCAAAGTTTCTACTCGATAGCTTCAAAACTGAGGGAATAGTTCGCGTAGAAACAGACAGACGGACGGACTGACAGACGACGGACAAAGCTTAATCGACTCAGTTCGTCGTCCTGATAAAGAATATATATACTTCATATAGTCGGAGATGATTCCTTCCATGCGTTGCAAACTTCTGGGCAAAATTATAACACATTTTCAAAGTGTATAAAAACTAAAATAAAGGAACAAAAAGCATAAAAAATATATATAACTCTTAAAAGGGGACTTGATCCACGGCCTCTACGTTTGTAAGCGAAGCAGCTTCTTAAGCCTTTCGGGGTTTTGTTACCATGGAGATCCCTTAGCTGCAAATTGCGGTTCATCCTGTACATAATTTTCACTATCTTGAAAGTAAAGATTGTTTGGCATAATTACATTTCTGATCCCCTTTGGTATTTTTCCGTGATTTAATGATTTGTCAGTAACGGACAGTGGTTTGAAACAGCATTTAATATCTTGGCTATATTCTTTACGTTTGGTCATCCATGGTATTTATCGCGGTTCAGTATTGTCATAGACAGGGCAATGCAGTTATGAGTGATCATAAATAGCCAATGATTTTTCATGACTATTGCTTCATACGTAAATAAGTAAATCAGATATGGCTTTGGATTCTGTATAAATAAATGTTATGTAATTAAAAAAAATAGGTCACTTTCAAGTCACTGTAAAGTCACTTTTAAGTCACTGTTGAGTCATTTTTAAGTCACTGTTAAATCACTGTCAATTCACTGTCAAGTCACTGTTCAATCACTGTTAGTTCACTGTTAAGCCCCTGTTAAATCATTTTAAGTCACTGTTAAGCCCCTGTTAAATCACTCATCACAACTTGACCTCAATGCAGCCGCTCTTTCAACCCCCACCTCCCGCATACCCACCAGATCCTCACCTGACCCACCCCAGATCCCCACCAGATCCCTAACAGATCCCTACTAGATCCCCAACTGATACCCACCAGATTGCCACCAGATCCCCAACATATCACTGCCAGATCACTGCCAGATCACTACCAGATCCTCACCAGATCCCCACCAGACCTCCACCAGATCGCCACCAGAACCCCACCAGATCACCAGCAGATCTCTCGCAGATCCCCACCTAATCCTCACTAGACCCCCACTAGATTCTAACCAGATCCCCACCAGATCTCCGTCAGATTCCCACCAAATCTTCACCAGATCCGCACCAGATTGCCACCAGATCCCCACCACACCTCCACCAGATCTCCACCAGAACCCCACCAGATCACCACCAGATCACCAGCAGATCTCTCCCAGATCCCCACCAGATCACCACCAGATTCGCACTAGATCCCCCCAGATCCGCACTTGATCTCCACCTGATCGCCACCAGATCACCACCAGATCCGCACTAGATCCCCACCAGATCAGCACAAAATCCCCGCCAGATCCCCACCAAATCTTCAAAGATTTAAAAAGAAACCATGGCTGACAGTCGGCACTTTATTACATGTTAAGTCTTCATAATTCAGTCCATCTAAGGAATTTTTTTGAGCTTGGGGGACTCACAGTGGTCGCAAATCCCTTAAAAGACGGCCAAAAGTCGAAAAACGAATTTGATTTGGCCGAATGTCCGTACTCGGGGGTTTTTGGGGTCGCCGATCACGAATCCGATGTCAAAATTTAGAAAAACAAAATGGCGGATCCAGTATGCCGGATAATTTCTTCAAAAACGAATTTTATTTGGCTGACAGTCTGTATTTGGGAGTTTTCGGGGTCGCTGATCACGAATACGAAGTCAAAATTTAGAAAACAAAATGGCGGAATCAATATGGCATACAATTTCTTCGAAAACGTATTTGATTTGGCTGTAACGTCGAAAAACACGTTTATCGATAATATCTCGATATCAATTTGACAATTTTTTTTTCATATCGATTTTCGTGCTCAGCGAGCCAAAATACTTTAGAAAATGTTGGTTTGGTGAATTGGGGAGAGTGCTGTCGAGAAGTGTATTTATATTATGTAGCGACAAATGAGGCACAAAAATCATAGCCAAGACTAAATATGCAGCTATCTGCAGCTAATTTTTTGGATATGTTTTAAAGAATTGTCTAAACAAAAATTTTTTATTTGTTTGAGAGTGGGATCTGATGGGAGTTTTGACTTATTGCTTTTTCTAACACGACTTTTCAGAATGTGACCAAGAAAAATCCTTTACTTTTATTAACGATTCACTATTTTATCCATTGTTAATAATAATTTTGAGCAACACATTGAAATTGTACATATTTCCTTGAGTAGAATCAATTTATCAGAATCCAAATCGGTTAATTTTTCGCGATTCTATACGAACGATGAGGCACGATGGACGCTCACGAACTTAGTTCATACCTGAGCCAGGTGGGGACCTTTCCTCCTTATTTACAGTCAGAATACAAACTAGACGTACCCCTTCAACTATTCCAATCATTTAAAGTCCATCAAAAAAAAATTGTTTTCTACTTTTGGCCAGCTTTTTGGGATTTGGGACCATAGTGGGACTGTGACAA
The DNA here is from genome assembly GCA_018904235.1 of Lordiphosa stackelbergi. NCBI lineage: Eukaryota > Metazoa > Arthropoda > Insecta > Diptera > Drosophilidae > Lordiphosa > Lordiphosa stackelbergi. The sequence goes on along the minus strand of JAEIFU010001766.1, from coordinate 26,007 downwards.
GCCTTATACTCTTGGGGTTTTTTTTTCAATTTTTATTTGACATTGACGAAAAGCTAGCCCAAAGTTAAGCATTATTTAAAACCTGCAGGTTTTAAATCCCGATTAAAAAGAAACCATGGATGACTCCCGAAATTTTTTTAATGAAAATGTTTAATAATTCGTTGTCCATCGAAAGACATTTTTTTTTAATTTTCCGAGAAGGCAGGTATACTAGACCATTACCGATAACAATACATAAAACTTAAAAATCACAAAAAATTAATTTCTGAAATTTTATTTTCGAACTATCTACGCCACTGGTGTAGCTGCTACCTCTTTCGAAATTTTTTTCCGACTCCCCTAAACCTGTCATTGACAGGAATATTCTCTCGTGGGCTAGTGACAATTAATTCGTACCATGTTTTTAACGATCGTTGGTAATATTATATATTAGCCCATATATTCATTCCGTCGCTCAAAAATTTGTTCTCTGCTGATGGCGTTGTGAAAAAATATTTAAATATTTTCGACTTTTTATAAAATCCTTGTTTACTGCAAATATATTGTTCTTAACGTATATTTGGTAAATTAAAATATCCCCCTACTCTGACTTCTTGGAACTTTTAGTGAACAGGATTCATCAAACCTACAAAAGGCAATTTTATTAATTGATAAATTGTAAATCTAACTTAGATAATAAGTTGCTAAAATGCTTACAACTGTTGTGACTAGCGCATTAAATTAAAGGTCCACACAAACTTAAAGCGCTGGGAAAGAAAAAAAAACCAACTTAAAATGTATAAACGTATGTATAAAAAAAATGGCAAATTATGACCTATTCCAATCTAGTGCTCAAGTTTTCATCCATTCAGCCAAAATGTGTGACTACAATCACCATAGAGATGTCGACAATTGCCTGGTTGTCGGTGTGCCTGCAGGTAATGCGGCGAAATAAAGTGCTTCACATCAGGCAACTCATGGTCAGGGGGCAGCTGAAAGATGGCCGACAGCAGTTCCATAATAAAGCTTTGCGGTTGTGCAGCAGCAGCAGCAGCCGAGCTTATGCCATCAGCGAGTTGATGATGACGTTGAGCGGATTCGCACAGGGCACGCATCACGCAGGCAGTGCCATTCAGTTGCCGCCTACGGTGGTTGGGTTCCATAAGTGCATAGTTTTGGTGTCGAGTATTTCGTACTTACGTTCTGTAAAGGCGCTCAATTTTGCCAAACAGCAGCTCGCGAGACCTTAGATGTTGACGCAAATGGAGGCGCTCAAAGCCGAGGTCCTCATGAACGGACAAAGGACTGCTGCGTCGTCTTCGTCGTTTGCCAAATACCGGATAAATATGATGTTTGGGTGGGCCATGTAGTCGAGCACGTGGTCTTGGCGTATACTCGTAGTTGGTGCTTTAAAAACAAATCAAGGGAAGTGACATTTTAAGCTTAAAGTTGCGAAAAAGTCACCATTTACTCACCGCCAAGTGGGATGTGGATGCGGCTGATAGTTACTCCATATGTGTTGCTTTTCACGCCAATTTTGCTTTACACGCATTTTGTTGCGCTCCCACCAATTGTTCCCGGACCAAGAGGATTGCCGCCAATTAGCCTGCCGCTGCTGTCCATCTGCATTTGCATTTGCATATGGGGGCGCAACTCGTTGAATATTCGTATAGTAGCCATGGTCATTGGATGCATATGTCGATATTGGCTTCAATGGTGCCGCTGGTGGCGCTGCGTGCTTTGCCTGCCAATTCGAGGACTCTGGTACGCTGCCATTGCGTCTGACAGTGCCTATGGTTCCGTCTTGGATGCGTGTCAGAACGTTTTCAATCAGCTCGCTGGGTGGCTTACTCGGTAGCTCCCAGGCCACCGCACATGTGACGCCTAGAATCGCATAATTCGTATAGTCCACGATGGGTATGATTAAGTCGAATACCAATTGAAATGAGCTGCCCTCGGGGAAGAGTAGATAACGCTTCTGGCGATGCAGACGCAGCAGCTGATGACGCGAAATGGAGTAGTTGGTGGATGTGGGAGTTGTTGGTGTTGTTGATGATGGAGCATCTGCATGTGTCTGGTTAATGTGGGGATGTTGCTGAAGCAATGGACCAAGTGGTAAGAGGAAAAGCAGCAGGCAAGTTGCCAACAAGAATCCAATTACTTTAATTGTTTTTGACATTTTGAAATTGCTGTTTTTTATAATGATTTTTAATTCAGATTTTCACTCTTCCATTTACAAATGTAATTGAACCTTTTGGAGCACAACCTTCAACCCAAAGGCACACAAATTTGCATAAATTCACTTCAACACTAAAACTTCCTCCATTTGCCAATCAAGCGTTAAATTAATGCAATTTTCAGCAACATTCGATGCGCGAAAAATGGTCTCTCACAATTAAAATACGCGTCTGTCCTGTCCTTCCAACCATTCTGTATGCCTCGAGCGCAATTGAACACAAATTTATGAAGCAGATAATTACAATTAGAGTAGACAAGAGCAGGGGATTTCCGTTTGTTCCTCTCTCAATTTTTTTTGTATTTTACGATATGTTGATGCCATTAGCTGTCCGAGTTGAACTGATGACGGCCATCCAATTGGGACGGCACAAATCCATGCCCCAGCTCTCTGTGCCAATGGTCAGCGCGTTGTTTAATTGTACAATTAGCAGCCAATTGAGTGTCGTTAACTCGTTTTTGGTGTCAATTAAAGAGGTCTTTAAAGGTGCTAAATACGCACGGTTTTGTTGCATTCGAATCAGATCGATTATATCGAATGACCCCGAAGCTATAATAAATATAAAACGCGATTTATATTCATATTGTATTTTACACGCTGTCAGTTGGTTGCATGTAAATTGTCAGATAACATATAAGATAATACTAGTTTTGTTCAAGTGGCAATCAGTGTTGTAAAAAAACAAACTGTTTTTAGTGGAAAGAAAAAAAGCTAAAAATTTTGACTCGAAAATCGCTTATCAGTGAACCAACCACTTTCTAGCTCCATACAAAATGGTTCAAGACAAATCGTGTTGGCAGAAAATGATAAATTACTAAACAGGGGGAAAAGCCGAAAGCATCGACATCTACACAGAAAAAAAAATGCCGGGAAGATTTTAAGCATATATAGGAATGATTTGATCCCGAGCGTACTCAATGTTTATTTTGACGTTATTGACGAAAACAATCGATTTAAAAAAATTGTATAAAATATAGACAATGTTAAAAACAACTTAAATAAAAAATAAGAAAACATAAAAACAAAAAAAATTATTAAAAAATTTTAACACTACGCTCTTACTACGGACTTGATCCTCGGCCTCCACACTTGTAAGCGAATGTGTAGTCCATTCTACCACGGCTGTTGTTGCTCTCAGAGCGGAAATATGCCAATAGAATTCCATGGGAATTCTTAAATACGTTTTCGTCACCACGTCTTGCTTAAGTCTGGTGGTCGAGTTGTCTAACGTGACGTCGTCCGTGTGTTGTTTAGTCTTCGGAGGTCAAGGCTCAAGTCCCAGTCTGGTGAGTAAAAAAAAGTTTTTAATGTTATCTTAAAATTAATTACAGTTTATATTCAAGTGGCTGGTGTGTTTTTGTGGTCGGGGGTCGGTCGGTGTTTCTCCATCACCCCCCTCCTCCTCCTCCTCTCCATAAAAACTTTTTTAAAAAGTCTTTAAAAATTCATCCCGAACGGAATGATTTCTGCCTTTCCGGGATCAACCCATTTTTAGTACCCTTTCGGCATGAATTGATCCCGGAAATCCCGGAATGGAATGATTTTTTTTTTTCAGTGTACTGTTTTTCTTACATGTAGCACAATGTTCTCACTCCAAGAAGACATTTTTGAGAAGGCAAAAACTCAAATTAAATTGATATTGTTGCGTATTCATCAACTTGATTTGAGTTGACAATTTTCCGTTGAATAAAATTTTAAACTCAACTGGGAAAACAAATAAGAAAGTCGGTCAAGCCCGAATATACTCTGTACCTGCAGGAGCAGCGCTGCTTCTGCGCTGAGGCTGAGAACTCTCTTTAGGTCATAACCTGTGTATCGTTCAGCTAACCTTTATCATTCCGAAGTTTATGTACCTTTGCCGGTTATAAAATTTTTATAAATAAACGATTTGAATGTTTCCCGCACAACAATTTTATTTTTGCTTCGAACCAGGCTTGTTGAGGGTTTTTCAAAACTGAGCAATAGATCGCGCCACTATTTGCTTGAACAATGGTTGTTAACGAATTTTCAATCTGGAATGATTCCTTCTCCCTTTTACATAGTTACTTACTTAATATACTCTGTGTACCGTTGGTACAGAGTATTCTTTGTTTGATTTTGGACAAAGATTATAAGCGGATCCTTATATTTCTGGGCTTCGGAATACGAAACGGGACATATTTCATTGGATTGGAAGGGAAGGGAGGCAACTATTATTTACCAGCTCTGTATATGATCCCGCTCCGCCCATATTCCATAGGATCATAGACATCGCTGTAGTCCACCCGACTGGGTTCATTTAAGTCTTTCAGAAAAACAGAAAAAATGTTCGTGCTTTACTGGGAATCGATCTCCGGCCTTTTGCACTTAACCTCATACATACCACAACTATTTATTAATGATACTCCGATTAAATTCTCTTGTGCGAAAAATTTAAAGCACACACGCCAAAAGATTGTGAGAAGCTTGGCTTGGCCCCTTTAAGGGGCTGTATAGCCAATTTTACATTACTCCGATTAAATACAAGAGCCAGACTTCCAACTTAGGTATCATCATTAATAACACACTTTCGTGGAGTAAACATGTCACTAAGGCGTGCGGTTCAACGTATGGACTGTCAGTGTCACAAATGTTTCTACCGATACAAATTAAGCTACTTATTGCAAAGACATACGTTATACCCTCACTTTTTTAAGGAATCAAAATATTCGGAAACTCAAGGAATTCCTAGGAATTTATAGTTACCCCGGTTTGAGTGCTACTCTGTACTCAAACTATTGTTTACTGTGTTAGAAGCGGGGGGAAATCTCTCTCACTAATATTAGCAAAGCCAAGATTGGGGAACACACACAGTCACAATGGTACGGGCAGACAGCACTGTTCTTATGCGTGCCGGATTTTGCTGTCAAGGCGTTTAGGAATTCCCAAACGATTATGCCAGCTCCGGCATGGAGTAAGAGTCGTTGGGGCCAGTACATGTAGGCACAGGTCACTGAAGATTTGGTAGAGGTACCATTGAAACAGCTGTATGACCACCTAGCCTCCTTTGTGGTGTGTTGTGTTTCTGCTTTTTGAAGTTATGTGCAAACATAACGAGACCTAGAGCCAGCGTACTATTAATAGTTTAAAATAAAATAGTTTGTAAAATTGAGAATAAAAGTCACTGGGAAAAATTCAGAGGTCAGAGGCAAGCCATGTTCAATTTCATGGATGCATTTTGTGTGAGTTCGGAAGTATAAGCAGTGTCCTTTATTGTGGCCCGCGAGAGCAGAACTTGACCACTGAAGTATACTGCTATAACGACAACCCAAAACGCATCGGATTATTAGAATTAGCACATTAAACCAGAGGAAATATTCATAGTCACAGCTAGCTGCATGGACTCCAGTTGTTGTATTAGTTGAATACGGAGTAAAGGTAGCCACACAGAGAGCAACGGGAGCGGCTGGAGCAACGAAAACTACCACATTAAACCCGAGGAAACACTTCTATAATGGGCTGTGGAGACTGCAAAGGCTTAGGGTTGCTTGGCCGTTGGCTATGGAGGCAACGGAGGCTACGTAGGTTTGGACTAGGGTGTTGTGCACAGCTGCATCATGGAGCAAAGAATATTAGAGAGAAAGGTTGCTCAGTCGACACCGCTTCTGTCAAAAAATTGTCAGCTGTTCGCTCTCATTTACGCTCTCTAGATACTTTTTGGTCAGCTGTTCGCTCTCTCTGGATACATTTGGGTTATGGTCTCTCCCTCTAACCACAGTGATTTCCTACTGGCACTTTAAAGTATCTTTTTGGGCACTATAAGTATCTTTTTGGGCACTATCGTTTAGCACCAGCAAAATTGAGAGGCAGCGCAAACGTTCTCTCTAATTCTAATTGCTCTGTGGCTGCATGTATCGAAATGATTTTTATTAACCAGATTCTATAAAACTGATTGCGACTCGCCCACTTTGATCAGCATCTCTTGTTTGTCCACCTCGCAGCTGTCCAAATAATTGTAGTTTTATTTTTAGTCTTCCTAGATTTAGATTTATTGGTTTTATATCCCAGTGCTACAAGTTACAACTTATATTTAATGCTTGTCTTCCTAAATGTTCATTGTGTGCTCAGTTTTCAAAGGAATCATACAAGTTTCATTATCTCCAGACCCGCTTCGAGAATTTATCAGCTGATTTCGAGAAAACGAGTTGGCAGGACCATGCTTATTGTCATAGCGAAATGTTGGTTGCTCTGTACCCGCTCTGACAATGCCCTTTGACAATTTACAAGAGCAGATATCCTGAGCTATGTAATTAGATGGGCTCTGACAAAATTTAGAGCATCTGAGTACCTACCTAAATTATGGCGATTTTGATAAAAAATATTTGTAAATTATAACCAAAATTAAAAACTTATCAAACATTTTGGGGCCCATTTGCGCCCATTAAAACAACACATTTTTAACTTATTATTTTTATACCCTTGCAGAGGGTATTTTAAAATTGCAAGCTTCTCACAATCTCTTGGCGTGTGTGCCTTAAATTTTTCGCACACGAGAAAGGGACCTACAGTTTAAAGCGTCTTTACACTTTCTAATGATTTCTAAAAATTGAATACGACCGTAGAAATAAATCAAAATGTAAATTTGATTTAAATTAAATACTCGTTATTGAATTAAACCTTTCCAACGATTCTACGGTGCTACTGTGCCAATTTGACAGCTATCCAGACCTGAAAATATGTAATGTAGGATCAGTCCAGACATTTGTTACTAGAGTAAGGGAGGAAGTCCTCGACCTCACCTTCACCAACAAGTCGCTAAAACCTTTTATATGGGATTGGCAGATATCCTTATAGCAATCTGTGTCAGACCATAGAACAACTAGAGGATGCCCTTAGGGAGGAGTTCTCTCCCCACTGTTGTGGATGAGCTCCTGGAAAAACTCGCTTCCCTGGTCATAACATGCCAAGGAAGAAGAAACGAAGAAAGTTTAAAGGGGACTGAAAGTAAGTTCTGATGGGTGCAAGGTGCTTGGGCTCAACCCTAAACCTGCGAAAACCATTATTATGCAAACTAAGCAGAATTAGGCCAATACGCTTATACGGCTGCCTTTTTACACCAGAAAAAGAGTACATTTAACTAGGCGAAGTCTTTGACAACCGGCTAAGATTTTATAAGCACTTAGAGTATACACTCAGCAAATGCACTAGAGCACTGTTCACATGCAGGAGTATCAGCTGAGTGGCATCTATCGAACTACAGCGTGACCTAATTGCAATGTGCTGGCGTTGCCGTTTCTGGCTAACATTTCTTATCGAAAGTTTTCGGATCCTCGTATTGCAGTTCACACAACACAAGCTGGGCCACATCTCGGCCTTCTACTCGGCATCGAAGCCAGTCACGGCTCCATATTGCATGCTTTGTATACATTCTTTTGTTTTTTTGTACATTCCTTTTTACTTCCATCGATTTTTTTCTTTTCATTTCACTTGCAACTATAATTTTTAATGCTTTTTTATTAATTTCGCTTTTTTTTTCTTGTCTTCTGCTTTTATGTATACAAAGCAACGTCACAATGTTCATAAGAACCAGATTATTCCGATGAACCAATGGTTCTGTAATTGGCTCATCTGAGCTTCTCAGGCATGTGTAAAACGAAACTGAGTTTGTTTGTTTGTTTATTAATTTTCCCAATACAACACGAGCTTGTCTTGATAATTAAAGTATTTGTCACAATATGTTATTAGGCAAGGCTGGTAAAAAATATAATGTATCCCAGCTTAATAATACACAGAAAAAATGATATGATCTGGGGCTTAATATTATATTTTTTCATATCAATAAAAAGTCGATATGACAAACTTGAAATTGACCTGTTCGAAAATATCAAAGTGAACTTTTCGGCCATATCAAAATGATATTTTTGAAATTTAATTGATATTTTATAATTTCATTATTATACAACGAAAACAATTAATTACAAATGGCAATCCAATTTTACTAAGTTATGTTTTATCTAAGTACTTTTTTTATTGAATTATAATTATAATTTATAATTTCTTGACCCCGCCTTGACTGGGGATCGAACTCGGGACCAGCTGCACTTCACAAATTGGCATGGCATCTTCCCGCACTAAGCTATCAGGCGTGGGTGTGTACACATGGCTATGAGCCTACTTATACATTTCTTTACGTTGCTTGAAGTTTGGATTTGCAACACCATCTGTCTCTTTCATATTCGCATTTTCTATACATTCCTTTCCCATTGTGAGAATTTCGAAAATAAAAAACATATCCGTTTAATATTTTCTAATTTCATTTGACAAATTGATATTATTTACGGTTAAAATGAAACGTTATTGTTTAGAAACGATGATGAAAAAAATGATATTTGTAAAAATATCAAATTAACCAGCCAATATCAAATTGATATTGACCTGATTTATTTTCTGTGCAGGGTTGATATGAATTAAAATTAAGTTTACAATGCGATACTGCGAAACGATTAACATAAATAATATTTGATAATTTAAACGTTAAGATTTTTAAAATAGGCGGTAAGGTTATTTTAGAAAAGTGTTGCGTTCCTTATGCTATTTGAATTGGTGCAGAAGCTGATTCCAGCAGCGAGCAGCAAAAACATAGAAATTTTTTTCTGAACTGGCCAGGCTAAATCTTGGATAAATTATATTATTAGTTCTCGCGGATGAGGCGAAATCCAATTTTTCAAATAAATGCTGTGGTTCACGAGTAACAATAATTTTATGAATAAAAATCAGAGTTCTAAGTCAATCCAAGATTCAAGAGTCAGTTGAAATATTTGGTTGGCAAAGGTCGTTATATGCTCAGATGGCTTGCGGTCAAAGAAATATCTCGCAATAGATTTAAAGGTCACACGGAGTCGGTGCATACTGTTGACGTCACAATTTGCAAAAATTTCAATACCGTAGAGTAACATCGGGACTAAAGAGTATCTTGCTATGAGCATTTTATGAACCAGATAATTGCCTGTGTGGTTGCTCCAAGAGAGAATTGCATTGAAATGTATTCCTAAGTTGCTGATTTGATTTACTATTCTATAGTCATCAATAACACTGTTCTACAGCGAAAAGTATCCAGAGAATCTTTACCTAATTCCTGCGCTCCTACTCATGCTGATTACGAGTTGGTATGACAAAGCCATATCTTAGTTTCCGTTTCCAAGATATTCGCGAAAAACTAAATTTCCGACTTCTTGCCGATTTAAAAATTATGTAGGCTACACTAAGTAATAATTGCTGATTTTATGAAGCTTATAGGATAGTACACATATCAATGCAACTGAGAAAAATCAAACATACTATATAAGTATTGCCAATGGTGTCGAAACTGGCCTTCAAAGTTAAATTTTACTTGATTTATAGCAATTTTATGAACCTAAACCATTTGCTACAAGCCATTCTATTTGTCGGACATTTAGTGGCGCCATATCATCATATAGTTCAACATTTGCACTTATTTTGGTAGTTTTTTGAAAATTTGTGAGGACTTGCAGCCTGTTTTATGCGAAAATCAAGATTTAAATTTATGGGAGGAGAACTAGATTCCCATTCCAAATGTTTATGGGAGTTTTAAAAAGGAAACTTGATATAGCATTAGCTTAACAAAATATTTATTGAAATGTAAAATAACAACATTCACGGAATGTTACGTTAACATTTGCTATTAATTTTTGAAGCAATCACTGTACTCTTCGATAGTCTTCTTCTTTATTCTCTTTGGCGCTGCATGTGAATCACAACTGCTTAACGGTCTCCGCCGCTGCTATTAATGCCCGTTTCTGTTTTGTGCTAGCTAGCACCAAAGCAGGATTGGCTATGTCTTTCCACACCTGGTCTTCCCGTCTCAGTTTTGGTCTCTCAAAGTCTTTCGCCATCCGTCTGAACACATGTTTTACTAGAGCTTGTTCATCCATCCCTTAATCGTTTGCGGCCGTGAAGTTCTTTTGACGGTGGTGGGTACTAAGCCCGCAGCACCAATCCAATTCTTCTTCTTCTTCTTTATTGGCCGTCACAACCATTTGACGGTCTCAGCCTCTGCAATTAATTCTCTCCAGTCGCTTCTGTTCTGTGCAAGCTGGCACCAATTGGTCACACCAAGCTTGGCAACGTCTTCCCGCACCTGGTCTTCCCATCTTAGTGGTGGTCTCCCCTTCTTGCCGCCTCCATAGTCAACCGCCTTCGCTTTCGCTTTCCAATCGAATTAACAAGTGAAAAAGAGCAAAGGGAAATTCTATAAAATAAAGGATTTCTTTAAAATATGTTTCATATTGATATGCCAAAAATTTACTATAGCTTCTGTTATTACTAGTGATTTCGTCGCGTTTTTTTCGCTTCCTTTTTGTATTCTGCCTCCGTACATTCTCGACAAAACATTTTAGCAATAATCCGCTAACATTGAAGCGCTCCGCATACTCATCACTAAAAGCTCCGCAATTATCCCTAAAAAAGTCCAAAAGTTAATTGGTTTTTTGAGAATCACAGAGAAAATATTCCTACTGATAGCTGTTATCCAAATAGACTTTTTATAATTCGGCCATAGTTCTACTATCCGTAAACATAAACGTAGCATTGCATGAATGTTGTTATTTTACATTTTAATAAATATTTCAGTATCAAGTTGTCTTTTTAAAACTCCTATAAACATTTGGGGTGGCAATCTAGATCTCCTCCCATAAATTTAAATCTTGATTTTCGCATAAAACAGGCTGTAACTTTGCCTGCGGTAATAAGTGCGAATGTTGAACTATATGATGATATGGCGCCACTAAATGTCCGACAAATAGAATGGATTGTAGCAAATGGTTTAGGTTGATAAAAGTGCGACAACATTGGCAATAATTATATGGCGTGTTTGATTTTTCTCAGTTGCATTGATATGTGTACTATCCTATAAGCTTCATAAAATCAGCAATTATTACTTAGTGTGGCCTACAGAATTTCTAAAACGGCAAGAAGTCGGAATTTTAGTTTTTCGCGAATATCTTGGAAACGGAAACTAAGATATGGCTTTGACATACCAACTCGTAATCAGCATGAGTAGGCGCGCAGGAATTAGTTAAAGATTCTCTGGATACTTACAAAAGGTCTTGTGGAGCTGTGTAATTAGTCTAGGCAGCTGAGTCATTTCAAGGGTCTTTTTGTACAAGATTAACACTTAGATTTTAAAGAGCCTAATCCCAAACCATTCTCCTTTGCCCAGTTGCATATTTTATTAGGTTTTCATTGCAAACACTGACACAGTCTACAATTTCACGAGTTGATCAGATGAGTTTAGGTCTGACAAAAACTCATCTGAGTCATCGGGTCGTGTAAATGGAGCTTAAGCTAGACCTAGAGACAAAGAACAAATTGGACCAACTAGGCAGCTGCAACAACCTGACTTTACTATGAATTGGCCGACGAATTGGCACGCAAGGGTGCAGCCATCGCAATGGCTCCAGAGCAGAGTCCGGTACGTTCTTATCTACTGTGTATTCAACGTCGTTCTGCGGCAGCGAAGTCGACACACGGACAGTATACGAGCTAATACTGCTCTCTTTTGCAACAACAAAAAAGAGCTAAATGAGCGCGCTCTCGCGTGGCTAAACACATGTGTTTTGCCGGCCCCTGCTCCAGAGAGATGAAACAAGCTAAAGCATTAATAGTGAAACACAACCTCGAAAGGTTCCAAAAAGAATCCAATAAGGAAAGAATGCCCTCAGGGTTCCCCAACAACAGATAATAATCGTACTCCTTCGTAATCAAACTCGGCGAGTACTACTCGCTTACTATTTTACTTATTCGTCTAGGTCTCTAATGCTTACATCAAGCTTGCCCGAGCTAATGACTGGATCAACACAATAATTCCGTGACTAAGAAATCCGTACTCAAGTCCATCCTTTTGTTCTTCGTTTGATATCGTTTTGGGATTGAATTCAGTCCGGAAATATCCTATTTTTATTTCTGTGTTTAAGCAAGTTATTTTGTTGTTGTTTAGTTCTTATCTCTGCACAAATGCAGTTGAGTGCCTTGAATGCAACTTTTTCAGCAAAAAGAAGGGAATTGTCCACCTACAAGTAGAGCACACAAATTGCGCTTATTAAAGTTTCGCTGCTACTTTTTGTGGAAAGGACAACCAAAAAGTTTTGTGAAACAAAAATTAAACGTTGCTTTTGTGCGCCACGATAATTGCCAACAATGGAAGAAAAGAAGCTGGAAATCGGTGTGTGGGCAGTGGGTGGGAGCTGGTACATGTTAATGCATCCGCATTTGCGTTCAACTGCAACATGGTGTGTGCCTCCCATTGTACACATGTAGAAGTTTGTTTTGCCAAACGACATTCACGCCTCGCTGCTCTTTTTACATGCTGCATGTTGCCTGCGGGCATTAAGTGTGATTTTATGCGATTTGTACCAGGCGGAGTCCCCCTCCTTCCCAGGCTTCAGCTCTGAAGTTAAAAACCACAGCGACAGCAGCAGGAGCAGCAGCCTTGCTCTCCTCTGGCACTGCTAATTTACATTTGACAAATGTTCTGCATGCTACAAAATTGTTCCTTCCACTTCCAACCTCCCGACTCCTTTTGCTGGTGTTTTGTTTGCTGCATTTGTTTTCATTTGGTTTTCTATGTTGACATTGTTTACAGTTCAACTTGGCTAAAATTTAGTGAAAATCTCGCACAAACACAACAGGCAAATAAAGCAAAAACTAGCTAAATATTCTAAAAAATTCTCAAATTGTTTGTTGTTTTTTGTGTTAGTTGCACTTTTTTGGTTCTACAAACTCTGAAAACAACATAATCCTCAAAATTCTAGAGAGGTATCAACGCAAATGTTCCAGAACAGAAAATATCAATACAACTAAAGAAGTCTTGTCATTGCTATTAGAACTGACCTAGTTTACCGAGAGCTTTTTAGCTACTTTCTAAGAATGATCAACATTCAACACTTGGTCCCAATTGACAGCGTCATGAAGCCTCAATTAGCAGCTGTCCGTTTCCAGTCAATCCCCTGAGGTGTGACTTTAGTTCGTTCTGTTCTGGTTCTGGTCGTTCATTGAACTGCTAAGATGGCAGCAATGTGGAACAGTTGATCCACCGAATTAACGCCCTAAGTTAATCGCTCAAAAGAAAATTAGCAGAATTTGTTTCGTTTTCTCTGGGAAGAAGGCACCGCCTTCTCGAATGTTGTCAGTGTTTTTAATTATGTCAAATTTGCTCTGCTTTCTGTTTGCCGCTTCTGCTGCTGGCAAATGTCAGCAGCCAATTAGTGAGAGTGAGCCAGCGGCATCTGTATCATCCTCAGCGCGAGTCACTCAATGTCACTCAGTACGCCCGTTGCCAGGTTGCCACCAGTTGGTTTCGAGTCCCCAAGCCCCCAGAGCTTGGGAATGGCTGCCAATGCCGCTTCAGCGACTTCCCCAAATGTTCCTTCCATAGCACTAACTTGGCCTTGTCATCATTTGCATAAGAAATTTATCTCAATGAGTGGCTAATTGGGAAATTGTGACATGCCCTCCGACTTGCGCCTCGTCCCCGTAGAGTCAACAAAAGGGCTAAGCAAATCCGTCGCACGTTAGTTTTATTGCACTAATCCTTGAACTAATTTTGAGGGAGAAAGCGAAGCGCTGATGATGCCAAGCATCTTGGCATTCACAAAATTAAATAAAGTTACAGTGGGCTCCCACAATGCGGGTCATCTAAATAGGACTGTGTGACGTGCTGTTGGACGATAGTTCCTATGACAGCTATAAGATATAGTCATCCGATGCGGTCGGTTCCGACATATTGCAACATAGTATGTGATTGCAATTAACTGTAACTTTTTGGTTCGCATTATAACAAACGATAAGGCCAAGCTAATTTCGTCTTTGCCGAAGTTTGTATACACTTGCAAATGTTTTACATATATCATAGAAAGGCCAGCATTAAAACAAACAATTTGTCTAAATAAAACCCTTTTTCCGACCGATAGTTCCTATGGAAGCTATAAAATATAGTCATCAGATTTTGACCAAAACTTGCAAATCTATGTGAAAGCGTATAATATTAATAATCGCTTAAGTGGGAGACGTTAACCTTAAAAACAAAAAAGTTTTTCTCACAAAGACCCACTTTTCGACCGATAGTTCCTATGGCAAGCTATAAGATATAGTCATCCATAATATGTTCGCGGCGAATTGACACATATTTTCAGAATGTACAAAATCTGGGGGAAAATGTATATTGGTGACATTGTCAAGAATTTTTACATTTGGCCAAACGTACATGTATGTTTCAGAGGAATCAGGCCATAAAACACCTCCCAACTTTCAGCTAAAAGGAAATACTGAATATAATTTATTTTTGTCTTTTCTCTTTCATATTGATAAATGAGATTCCTTCATCTTAAGAAGACGGTAAGACGAAAAATAACGCGTAATTTAAAGTTGGCCTGATCCTGAAACGATCTGAATCTAAAATTGCTAGATTTAGATTTAATTGGATATAATGGGTGGATTATCATAGTAGAATAACGCGCAAATTAAAGTTGGCCCTGATCCTGAATTCGAGGAAATAAACTTTTAATAGCTTTCATTTTCGTTAATTAATAGAGCATTAAAAGGGTATTCTCCATGTGCTAAATTTGTTTTTAGATTTTTTCACCATTTTTAAAGCTTGAATATTTGAGAAAACCCCACAAAGGATTTTTTAAAATTCGAAATACTTTTTTTTTGTCGAACAATGTCTTCGATAAAACAAGTAAGAGTGTTGCGGTCGAGTGCCCCGACAGCAAATACCCTGTTCCAAGTAATGTGGTTACTATAGCTTTGAACTCCTTTTATTTTAAAATTTATTTGAATAAATGGGGAGGCGCACTTGCATATCTTTGGTGTTTTTGCTCGGCTCTTATAGTGGTATACAGAATAGACAGATATTGGGCCTTACTGAATATATATTAAGTCACTAGGTTCAAACTTAAAAATTGTAGCTCTGACAGTTTTTCGCGGTTAGAAGAAGGAGGAGGAGGAATTTGCCAAATCTGGAGCAAACTTGATATGGGCACAGTTTACACCTAAATACATGCAAAATTTTGTGGCTCTACCTCTTATACATAGTCTCTGAGATCAACGCGTTCATACAGAGAGAGAGACAGTTTTTCGCTGCTAAAAGATGGAGGAGGTGGAATTTTCCAAATCTGAAACCAACTCGATATGGGTACTGTATACACCTACATACATGCCAAAAATTGTGGCTCTATCTGTTACAGTCTCTGAGATCGACGCGTTCATACAGACATCGAACAGACAGACAGACAGACGCACATGGCTAAATCGACTTGGCTGTTGATGCTGATCAAGAATATATTTACTTTATGGGGTCGGAGGTGCTTTCTTCTGACTGTTACATACATTTGCACAACTTCATGATCCCCTTTTTCCCATTTTTAATGAGAATAGGGTATAACAAGCAATTTTTAAATTACTTTAAACTTTAAACGCATTTATCTCGAAACCACGTTTTTCGAACTGGTGGCCATGATATCTCCAGTTACACTAAGCTGATTTTGATGATTTAAAATGAAATCGACGCAGAATTGTCACCATCCGGTTTGACCCTCAATCATAATTTTAATGAGAAAGGCAAAGCTAACTTCGTCTGTACCGAAGTTTTGATAGACTTGAAATAGCTTGTCTCAACGGTTAGCGACTTCGACCAAACTTCGCAGATCAGCTTAAAAACATTGCATATTACCCATCACCGTGTTTGATAGCAGTAATATTGAGAACAAAACAGTTTGGAGAGGGTATATTGAAATTGTCCGGATGTTTGTAACGCACAGAAGGAAGCATCTCCGACCACATAAAGTATATATATTCTTGATCAGCATGACGAGCTGAGCTGATATAGCCATGTCCGTCTGTCCGTCCGTCTGTCCGTCTGTTTCTATGCTATCTCCTCCGTCAGTTTTAAAGCTATCTTAACCAAACTTTGCACGAAGTCTTTTGGTACAAATACGCTGCACATTTGTCGGAACCGGCCGGATCGGATGACTATAGCTGCCATAGGAACGATCGGTTGAAAAAGTAGTTTTAGTGAGAAAAACTTTTTTGTTTTCAATTCTATCGCTCCCAACTCTCGTATTTATAAGTGTTCTATGATTGCACATAATTTCACTGAGATTTATCAAAATCGGACAACTATATAGTATAGCTGCCATACAAAAGATGGGTCTAAAAAAAATTCTTAGTGAGAAAAACTTTGTTGTTTTTAATGCTATCGCTCCCAAATTTGTTACTGATCAATCTTATACGCTACCACACAATTCTGACAAGTTTGATCCAAATCGGATGACTATAGCATATAGCTGTCATAGGAACGATCGGTCGAAAAACTAGTTTTAGTTAGAGAAACTTTTTTGTTTTCAATGCTATCGCTCCCACCCCTCGGATTTATAATTTTTCTATGATTTCACATAAGTTTACAGAGATTTATCAAAATCGGACAACTATATAGTATAGCTGCCGTACAAAAAATAGGTCTAAAAAAAATTCTTAGTAATAAAAACCTTTTTGGTTTTCAATGCTATGGATCCCAAATTTTGTACAGATTAATACGCAAACTAGTCTCTCAGATTTAAAGCTATCCAGCTGAAACTTTGCACGGAGTCTTCTTTTTACTGCACACTTCTAATATGTCGGAACCGACCGGATCGGATGACTATATCTTATATCTTGCCATAGGAACTATCGGTGGAAAAGTGGGTCTTTGTGAGAAAAACTTTTTTGTTTTTTAAGGTAAACGTCTCCCACTTCAGCGATTATTAATATTATACGCTTTCACATAGATTTGGAAGTTTTTGTCAAAATCGGATGACTATATCTTATAGCTGTCATAGGAACTATCAGTCGAAAAGTGGGTTCTATTTAGAAAAACTGTTTGTTTTAATGCTGGCGTTTTTAAACTCTGATGTATTAAAACATTTGGGAAAAAACTTCGACAAAGACAAGTTTTTTGAAGAGCCTCGTATCGAAACAGTAAATTTTTTCTTATTGTTTAACCCCCTTTTCAATTTGTTTGTAATATAATAAAATAGAAAAAACAGATTTGGAAAACTCTTTGCGTTTTGAAAAAGATTTTTTTTTAATAGGGACATGGAGAATACCTCCTTAACAATAATGTTAATTTATTAAAATAATGTTAGCAGACTGCGCATGATGATGCCCAAATATACGGTATGACAAAAGTTGTGTGTCTTAAGAGCTAAAATATATGACAAATTATAATATTAGTATGACTCGGCTATTTATTATGCGATATATCTGAAAATTTCACAGTTTATCGATATTTATCGATACTTTGCGAGTAAAAGTAGAGTATTAATTAGTGAGCGTCAAAGGCTCGACTGGACTAGTTCAAAAAGTTCGAAAGGTTTCTATTCAAGTAAGATTTATTGTGTTTCTATTCGATAGTCTGATCGTTATTTGGCTAGTTGACGATAGTGGTTATCACTAATCGTTATTTGGCTAGTTGACGAAGTGGTTATCACACTTAACGACGCGCCAAATGGCATAAATTTTAAATTCGCCTAAATTGAATTAAATTGAAATTAATTTATACTTTTTTATACCTTATCAATAATATCAATCATAACACAATGAATTGCAGATAGTAGAGACTTCTAATGTATTTGCAATTGGACTCAAGAGACCACAAGCCTTGTGTTTGACTCTTAGTCTAGTCAATGGTTCGCGTGGCCACCGAAAAATTTCTAACATTTACAGTAAAGAATTTGACCCTGACCAAGATTAGAGCTTATGTTTTTAGCATCGAAATAAATTGAAATTGATATCTTTGTTTCATTTGTTATCTTTGTTGCCAGCCATTTTGTAAATTGTTAAAAGGCAAATGCTGAAGCAACATATTGAGGACAGGTATCTGCATTTTCAGTGATGACTCTATTTTTTTTTTAAATGTGCTTCAGCGAGGAAGCCATATACAATGGGTCAAAGATCGTATTTTCTATAATATGGTACTTGCACTAGGGTTGTCGATATTTTCCGTTAAGTCCTAGTCCATAGCGGCTAATGCCAAATCGATATTTGAAATGCTAAGTTTTTAAAAAGTCCATAAAGCAATTTTAAAGAACATAAATCAATAGTATTTTGGAAAACCAATTGGTAGTGCCCGCTCAAGACGATCTTTATAAAAGAATATGATAAACGTGTTCTATATTTTTAAAGGTACTTTAATATAATTAATAAAAATTTTGCGAAATATACTTTTTTTTTAAATGTTTCCAACCAAAGACTATACCTACAGCGAGAAACATTTCAAACCCCGAAACCGTTCTTGTAGTTATTCATTTTAATTGTTGATTAAAGGCATCGAATTCTAAACTAAGCTGCCTAAACATTTTTTTTATCAACGTTTTAGAAAAGAGTTTAATTTTACAGATCCTGGTTCAATATTTCAAAGCAATTTTCGAGAAGCCGGTAAAAAGGTGAAAAAGTAAATTTACTGAACAAATCAAGCTGAGGAAGCCCCAAAAATATTGTTTGGTTAGTATGGATTGACTAAAAGCCGTTTTCTTATGTTCCTGCTTTTGATCAAATTGAAATCCACCTAGATTTCGCAACCAGTTGGTTTTTGTGCAATTGGTTGTCTCAGTTGATTATCAATTTGGGAATTTGCGCCACGGTCACACCTGAGAGAGCTGGAAAGGCACTTATAGTAAGTTGGCAGCACCTCTGCACTCGGCGGATTGTTTTTTTATTTATTGCGCGCCAATTTTAAAAAATAAAGCATGCATGTCACAGAGGAGGATAAGGTTTTTCTTTTGGAACGAGTTGTTACCTTGATGGATGATTAAACAACAGGTCCAGTGGCGTAGCCAGGGGGTGTGGGGCATAAACCCGCCCCGCCCCACCCTGAAATAATCCTGGCTACGCCACTGAATAGGCTCACACAAGCAAATAAAAATTTGGCAAAAAAAAGCCATAATAAAAGCCAAATTACGAAACTTTCCGGCCATATTTGCTCAAACGCAAATAGCGTATGAAACTAAAGGTTTAGTTTTCAATCCTGTAAAAACATTAATCATAATTTGGCCAAATTATTCGCATATCTGAACTTAACTTAAGCAATGCACTAGGGGAATTAGCTTGCGCATCTGTCTCTTCCGCAATGTCTGCTGTGCAACGCTATTTTATGAATTTCCCAATTCAATCATCAGCAGTCTTGGCCTATCTTCAATGAGCTTGCAGAAGGTACCTTATGATAGACAGACTAATCAAAAAGGTCACTAAAACAATCACACATCTTTAACTTGTATGTAGTTTTCGACTCTAGCCTCTATTTAAATGCTCTGCACTGTAAGGCAATCAGCGTTTGACTAACTAATTGCGCTTACGCATTGCTCTCACTGTCATATCATAGACGTTTTAATTTAGACACACACACACACACACACACAGTATAAATTTCATGGCCATTCGCTGAATTGGCTTACAAAGCTCATTAGCAGCCGCTGTCAGGTTTGGTGTTCCCGAAAGTGTATCGGGATTTTGTTGATGGTGTTGGCCTCGTCATCTCTTTGGTTGCGTCCAATTACATTCTCGATAAACTGAGGCAAACCAAATGAAATTAATTGCACATTTTAATTGACAACGCATCAAATCAATTTGCATGGCCAAGCCAACACTTAATGATGAATGGAATTGGTAATGCAACCAGGATGAGGTGGGTGCGTGTCCATCAAACGGTATTGGCCTTTCTGACATGCATAATGAGCTGGTGCACATTTTGGTTTTGGTCCTTGGAATGGCCATAAATTACAAAACTGGTGTGTGTTTTTGGTTTTTGGGGCAGTACTGAATTTTATTTGAGATTCACCCCTTTTGTTTGTTGGAGTTCACACTCATTTATCACCCTTATATGAAAATTTTTCACACCTTCGTGTGTGCTTTAAAATTAATTATAATTACTCTGCAAAAGAAAATAAAAATGGAAAAAATGCAGACATCAGCAAATGAGAAAATTCAACTGCAAGCCCCGCATCTCATTGGGAATCAAAATTAATATTTGATTAAGGTGGCGTTTTTACTCGTATTTGCGCTCTCTCTTAAACTTGGAAAGCTCTTCTATGCACATGTGTGCATTTTAATGCCATTGTATGCGTGCCTGTAATTTATGTTTTCAACTTAATTAAAGTTAATTTTTAATGCTTGCAAACGCTTGGGCCACAGGTTTTGTGGGCGCATGGGGGCGTGACAAGAGTGCATCAAAGGCGCCCGCAAACATTTTAACACCACTTGGCATTTTCATGCTGGTGACATTAAACAGCAGCGGCTGCAGGAGCTGAAACTTTTGTCATGCATTGAGGTCAACAATGGCCGCAAAAAAGTATGCTATGCAATTTTTTTATGCAGTGCGCTACTCTCCCTTTGCTGCTGCTGCTCACTTTGCTATAAAAATGCCAATTAAATGCACGTTGCTGATTGCCATAAAAAATCCACTATACCTGCAAATGGCACAAGTTAATTATAAATTACAAATGGTAAGAATACAGCGAAATAAACACTACCAAATGGCCTTCGAATTAAGGGCTTGGCCTATTGAAGTGTTCAACGTGAATTTGTTACGGTTTATTGTTGAATTTTTTCAGTCTGTCCGTTCGTCTGTTTCAGCTCATACGAGATGATTTAAGATATTATAGACTAAAACCAGAAAGCAAAGTTAAGTTATATATACTTTATGTGGTCGGAGATGATTCCTTCTATGCGTTGCAAACTTCTGGGCAAGATTATAA
The DNA here is from genome assembly GCA_018904235.1 of Lordiphosa stackelbergi. Lineage (NCBI taxonomy): Eukaryota > Metazoa > Arthropoda > Insecta > Diptera > Drosophilidae > Lordiphosa > Lordiphosa stackelbergi. Next base: position 5,031 of record JAEIFU010001766.1, on the reverse strand, counting down.
TACACTTTTCAAGTGTATAAAAAAGGTTTACTTATGGCACACTCAGCTGGACTCTGAGACTTAGCAGCAGTAGCATGGAATTAAAGCATTTCACTGATTAAAAAACAGTTCCTAGTGCGATTCCCCGTAAAGCCCTGTACTGAGAACGACACAAAGTTAATTGCATTATAATCAATACCATAAATTTGACGAAAAAAATGTGTGTTTAAGGGGCTATCTCCGCAACGCGTGCACCAAATTGCTTGTGGTTTTTATACTCTGTACCTAAATAGAGAATATTAAGTTTGTGCAAAAGTATGTAACAGGAAGAAGGAATCATTTTCGATTTCTTGATCAGCATCAACAGTCGAGTCGATATAGCCATGTCCGTCTGTCCGTTCGTCCGTTTGTCCGTCTCAGATCTCAGAGATGGTAAGAGATAAAGGTTTGATATGGCAAAAATTAATTAATTGTGATCTGCCTGCAGGTATGCGAAGCATTTGTCCCATACATGTCAAACCTCTATCTCTTACCATCTCTGAGATCTGTTTGTTCATACGGACGGACAGACGGACGAGCGGACAGACGGAAATGGCTGTATCGACTCGGCTGTTGATGCGAAATTATATATACTCAAGGGTCATCATTTCCTCCCGAAATTACACTTAAAAGTGTATTATAATTTTGCCCAGAAGTTTGCAAAACGCATAGAAGGAATCATCTCCGACCACATAAAGTATATATACGGGTGCCAAAGCGAATTGATTTCCAAGACTTATGATTTCAAATCGCGCGAGTCGGCGATGTAAAAAAACATAAAACATTTTAATAAAAAAAGCTTATGAGTCTCAAGGGTGTTCAATTTTAAATAATATACACAAAAAATAAAATTTAAATAATTTATTAAAAACGTTTTACTAAACTATAAGTTCAGTGAAATGGTATCACAACTCAAAAGCTAGAAAGTTATAACAGAATTCGAAATAACGAACTTAAAGTAAACAATACGATTCGTGTTAAAACAAAGATAAAAATAATTAAAAATCCGTTGCTGAATGTCTTAAGTCATTTTAACGAGTGAAGTCACCCGGCGAAAGTAAGACGAGATCCGCAATGTTGCTTATTATTCTCGAAATTGTTATAAAATAATATAAAGGGAAAAGCATCGAACAGATGTCCAGACATCTGCTTTTATAAGGAGATTAAAGACTCCCCCAAGTCACAAGCGAAGTGCACTGGAAAAATGATTTAAGTCGCAACCTTCCGAATTGAACGTGTCCGCCTTTCGGCAGTCTATGATTTTTACGTTTGTGACTACAACGTCCGTCGGTCCGGGTGCTCTCTTGTTTCTTCCTAACGGTTGTCCCTGTGCGAGAGGCATATTGAGTTAAAGCAAACTTTGCCTTCATTACGTACGCTGTTCTCTCGTATCCGTACCGGAGCGAGAGTTGCATTTTGTGTGGGATACAAAAGTTCGTTAGAAAATTAGTTGTTTTGGTAAAAAAAGGATAACACATTTTTTATCAATATTACTCTCAAAACACGGTCATGGGTAATATGTAATGTTTTTAAGCTGATCTGAAGTTTTCGAAGTCGCTAACCGTTGAGACAAGCTTGCGTATCAAAACTTCGGTACAGACGAAGTTAGCTTTGCTTTCTTTAATCTCGGACCCCTTCTGTGGAAACGCGAGACCAGCCTCTAAAAATATTGCATTCTATGCGGGCCTTACACTTAAAAAATAAAAAATCAATGGGGATAAATCATTTCTAAGCGGTAAGAAAAAAAAAAAAAAAAAAAAGTTGAATTGATCCGACTTTTTTGATTCAAGAAAGATTACAAATATCCCGGGGTAATCCTTTAAGAGATTGAATTTTTTTTAAAATTTAAGAAAAAAAAATTATTTAATCCCAAAGCTGTATCATTTTTGGCATGTTTGACTTTTTGATTTGAGGAAAGACAACTCTTCTTCCTTTCATCCGCCAGCCATAGGACATCCTTATCAACTTCCAACTTGGTTTATTTAAGACTTGTGAAAAAAACAAATAAATATACAAATTGTTGTGCTCAACTGGGATTCGAACCCACAACCACGCACGCACTGAACATAAATGGAATGGCATTTCATCGCACACCACCAACCAAATCTGTTGTTGCTGCATGTCTAAAAGGCTACTTATATTTCTTTAGTCTCGCTTTCCAATTTATGGACATGTGATCTCGAAAATAAAATAAACATTTGGAATGATTCAAGTTCGAAAGGCATGGGTCAATCCTTATAGAATTGAATTGTGTAGAATATCCTGAAAGTCGAGATTGAATTTTCAAGCTCATGCCGGGCTTACTTCACGATTTAAAAGATTGAAAATATCTCGACTTTTTTTCTGTGTAGACCATCGCTATAATGTAAAGCTAACCTCTGAACTGGAATATACGCATGTAACTGTTTTGACCAGGGCATAATACCGGAACCGGAACCGGAGCCCTTAACCGAAATAAACCGTTTCAAATCGCGTACCGGAACCGGAATCGAAACAAATTTTTTTTGGGAACCGAAAACCGTTTACCGTTATTATTGCAACCGATATAACTGGAACGAAAACGAAACGTTGGTACCGGTACAGTTTCGGTTCTTTACCTTTGCAGAGCGCATCGTAGTTTTAGTCAGACATTTGTAGTGCAAAAAAAGCAATCATAAAACGACCTTTACACGCTGCCAGATTTTCTTTCAACTTTTTAGGAGTCATAACATTTAAGCACCATCGATTGCCCCAAGCGTTGGAGCTCAACCTACAGGATACCAAATTATTTGCTGGCGGAAGACGTCTTCAACTCTTGCTCCAATTTTTCGGCTGCAGAAAAGGACTTTCTTCTGAACCGGAAAGTGTGGGACCAGTTCGCGAAATTGTATGCATATTAGAATCAGCGGAGGCGGACACAACTAAACTTAAAGCCGAAAATCTAGAAAAGCGAGAGAAATCCCTTTTTGAAAACAATGCTTTTCTATGTGCAATATTTTTGGAATTTAGGTCTAACGTAACGCTAAGTACTGAGCAAAAAAATACTTGTATCGATCTTTTACATAATATTTTTGCACAAATTTTGTCGTTTGCTGATCAATCACTGCTTAATGAACTGCAGTTCAAATTCTGGTTCATTTGAATAAGCCGACGAAGTTAAGGCATATTGATTTTGATTCTTGGTATTAGTCCTCTACAAAGTTCCCAGAATTGTGTGCGATTTCAAAAGTCGTTCTTTCTGTTCCAGCTACGCAGGTAAGCGTGCAACGCCTATTCTCTGACGTTAAATATATAATAAATCCGCTAAGAAGTTGCATGGACTCAACCACATTTAATGCAATTATGTCACTGCGAGCAAATCACAAGAATGCTATATAGTGGACGTATAAAATTCGAAGTTAAATTCGAAAACTAATAATACATAATATAATATTTATGAGCATATAGTGTAATCATTAGATCTTACGTGTTAACTACGTAAAAAAATACGAAATATTAAGGCTATATAATTTAACTTTAAATGTGAAAAAATTCATTTTGTGTTGAATTTTGTATCGTTATATTAAACAGGAATAAAATGATTTAGATTACTCTCAGAATTTAGTGTTTATATGGGTCATTCTTTTTATAAACCGAACAGTTAAAAAAATTTTTATTTTTCATTTTAATAAAAAAAATCCGAAATTAGATCTCGACATGCCCATCATAACGTAATTTGCGGTTTTGCACAAAAATTTTTTGTTAATTTTATAAACAATTTCAAAATCGTCAAAAACGGAAAAATGGAAAAAAAGGGTTTTTTAAAAACGTGATATCTCAGGTTTGGTTTATCGGACAGGTATCAAATTGATACTGGTGAAAAGTATTTTACTGTAGCTACTCAAATAATAGTTTTATAGATTTTTAAATTATTTAATAATATTAAGTAATTGTTGCTAAAAATTATTTATAATTTTTTCAGTGTTAACCACCATGATATAGCTTCTAAGCATAAACAATTTATTGTCCTAAACGTAACTTAAATTTTGGTGTTTTCAAAAGATGGAGACTTTTATAGTTTAAAAGTTATGAATTTTTGAAGTTATAAACAAATAAAAAAGCTGCCCTTAAAAAATGCGTTGCCACTCAGTCAGTTTCAAAGCTCTACGACTGAAACTTGGCAAGTGGGCTTTATATATATCAAGCTTTTCAAAAATGTCAACATCACACAGATCGGACGTCTATTTCATATAGCTGCCATACGAATGCTATGATTAATTGCATTTTGTTGTGGATTAGGGTGACCAGAGTTTTGAAAGTATATTATACCACAACCAAATTCAGCATTTCTATGGCAGCTATATGATATAGATGTCCGATCTGTGTGATGTTGGCAATTTTGAAAAGCTTGATAAATATAAAGCACAATTGCCAAGTTTCAATCACATGACTTTAAAACTGACTACGTGAGAAATTTTTATTTAAGGGCATCTTTTATTTGTTTATAACTTCAAAAATTCATAACTTTTAAACCATAAAAGTCTCCATCTTTTTGAAAACACCAAAATTTAAGTTATATTTAGGGCAATAAATTGTTTATCCTTAGAAGCTATATCATGGTGGTTAACACTTAGAAAAATTATAAATAATTTTTAGCAACAATTACTTAATATTATTAAATAATTTAAAAATCTATAAAATTATAATTTGAGTAGATACAGTAAAATACTTTTTACCAATATCAATTTGAGACCTGTCCGATAAACCAAACCTGAGATATCGTGTTTTTAAAAAACCCTTTTTTCCATTTTTTCGTTTTTGACGATTTTTGAAATTGTTTATAAAATTAACAAAAAATTTTTGTGCAAAACCGCAAATTACGTTATGATGGGCATGTCGAGATCTAATTTCGGATTTTTTTTCATTAAAATGAAAAATAAAAATTTTTTTAACTGTTCGGTTTATAAAAAGAATGACCCATGTATGATGTTTTGTATGGCAAGACACTCTAATAAAATTGATAATTGCGTACTACACATTTGTAAAGCTTGCTTA
>JAEIFU010001765.1:0-58892 GCA_018904235.1 Lordiphosa stackelbergi | reverse complement strand
TTCCGACCGATAGTTCCCATGGCAGCTATAAGATATAGTAAACCGATTTTGACCAAAACTTGCAGACCTGTGAGAAAGCATATAACATTAATAACCGCTGAGTTGGGAGACGTTAACATTAAAATCAAAAATGTTTTTCTCACTAAAGCCCAATTTACGACCGATAGTTCCTATGGAAGCTATAAGATAGAGTCATCCGATTTTGACCAAAACTTCCAAATCTGTGTGAAAGCATATAATATTAATAACTGCTGAGTTGGGAGACGTTTACATTAAAAACAAACAAGTTTTTCTCACAAAGACCCACTTTTCGCCCGATAGTTCCTATGGAAGCTTATAGCTTATAAATAGACATCCGATCCGGTCGGTTCTGACATTATTCAGTTTCAGCTCGACAGCTTTAAAACTGAGAGACTAGTTTGTGTAAAAACAGACAGACGGACAAACGGACAGACAGACGGACGGACAAAACTCAATCGACTCAGTCCGTCGCCCTGATCAAGAATATATATATAGTTTATAGGTAGTTATAGGTATAAAAACGCAAAGTGAGGTCATCATAATTATTAAAGTCGCCGTACCTGGAGGATATTTTTTCGGGTAGGGGTAATTCTACTGAGCAAGCTCCGCATATTTTTAAAACTCACTTTAAAAATATGTCTCTCACAGTTTATGTCATTTCAATAAACAAGCGCTTGCGTCTCTTGACAACTTGATAAAGGGCCCGATAAGGGAAGGGGTGCGGCCTAAAGTCTGGGATTTCGAAATTTCCTTTATAGTTGGATAGATTACTTCAAAACAAACTGATCTGGCCCAATGTTGGGTCATTTTGATGCCATGTCCTTAAGATATCGTCAAAAATCCTTTTTTTGGAAGCCTTTTTTAAATAGAATTATCTCGGGAACCAGAGTAGCTAGAGATATGAAATTAATTGCTAGTGATAGATAATAGATCAAAGTTTTCGAAAATTGGAAAATTGGGTACAAATAAAAGAAAAATATAATCTGGTGGTTTTGCTAGTTCGCGTTGACCGCCACAAAAAAATTTTCTTTCCCCCAGGAAAAGTTTTAAGATGGCGGTCCAACGCGAACTACCCCTTAATCATAGATTTTGCCCCGAAAAATGCGGTTTTTCACTTATAACTTAAGTTTTCCGAGACTATTTTGAAGATTGTTTCTCATATCATATCAAATGCATCTTGATCTAATTATTTAATGTTAAAAAATATATTTAAAGAAATATTGAAGAAAAGTTCAGGCACAGCTGCCCCCACCTTTTCGGAAAGCTGGCTACGCCCTTGGTTAGGACAACTGCTTAAATTAGGGGTCTGCAGTGCGAGCAGAAAAGTTGCCACTGTTACCTGAGAAAATATTCGTTTGCAAATACAATAGCTTCTGTACTTATCAGCTTTGCAAGTAAAGGCCGAGAATATAGAGTTCTAAAGCTCAACACGACAATTATTCCATAATGTTTAACAAATACTATTTCACCGGCTGGAATTCTGCCGACCTATCTCCTCTCATTGCCGACCGCTCGCTTGTAAGCCATTTTGTTAAGGAAATATTATCAAATCTAATTCTTATTCCCTATTCTTAACCTCTTCCCTTAGACCCACCTTAGACAATGTGGCTGAGAAATATCTGCTTGCCCGAGATGCTGGTCAAAATGGAGCCGACTGCATGAGGACCTACAAAGAATGCAGTCCAAAGCTTTGGCGCTGGTTGACGCATGTGACAAAAACCACATTTTAAATCGTATGGTAGCTGCTTGTTTTAAAATAATTTCCCCGACAATTTAATTAAAAACATTTGGTAGTTGTGTTTCCCATTTACTGGCAGTCGTAATTATCTAGTTTATTTAAACTTCTTTTGCGAGGTACGTTTGCGCCACTCCGACCAGATCTCGCACAACATCGGACGATTCCAGCAGACGCACTCGCTGAGTGGCAATGCGCCTGGTCTGAGACGTTGACATTCTGAGAATGATGGATACGGAGTCAGAGGTTTGCTGCAATACGAGGGCTTGGTGATCTTATGACAGCTAGGGGGTATGCGTCCGGCGCGATGGCAGCGTCGCTTAAAGCGCGGACAAGCATCTTCCTGGCAAACCACCGGCTGTTTACAGGCCGTCTTGGGCTTGCGGTGCTTGCGACGCTTCAGTGGCGGCTGCTTGGCCTTCTCAAAGCAACAGATCTTCTTTGGCTTGATGGCCATTGGTGGACAGGCGACCCAGGTTTGCCAATACTTGCGATTGGCCTTGTCCGACTCTACATAATAGATGTCATCGAATCGCGGATTGAAGGGGCAATGCGGTTCATCATCATCGCAGAAGGGATTCAGCCACATGGATTTGAATTTCGGCTGTATGGACTTCTTTTCGGGTTGTTTTAGGGCTTGCATCTTGGGCTTACCGCAGGGAAATTTCGTTATCTTGCATTTGTCCTTAACATTCTTCTGGCAACCAGCACGGGATGACATGCGCAGGACAGTTGGCCGAGTTACTCTTAAAGCTTTACGCAGGAGCTCTCGTCCCACAGAAAAATGCAAGCAGCACATTTTTGTACCAATTTTTTTTTAGCTAATTTGGAATTTTGAACAAGCTAAGCGAAACGATCAATTTGTTATGTAGAATAAAATGAGTATGTTAAGCAAAGGCCAGCATTAAAGTGAAGTGGTTTTCCAGGCAACTTTGTTTTATTTAAAATTAATATTTTTTAAAAATTCTGCTCTCTACTACCGGGGACCGAACCGATACCTTAATCCAATCCATTAAACTTAGAATCTCGAAGCAATTTGTTGACACAATTCAATCGGATTCGGAACCGGTATTAAGACCGTAAAATGTCAAAGACCATAGCATAGTCTGCATTTCAACACTGAACTTACAAAAACCGATATCAGTTATTAATTGGAGAAATCAGAAGTGTTTACAGAACAATAACAAATTTGTAGATTTGACCTAAAAATAGAGAGGGCATACATGCTTTCCTTTCATTGGCCTTTTCAGGCGAGGAAACAAAAAAGGGGGGCCACATCTGGGCTGTAAAGCGGTTGCGGAAGTGTTCAAATAGCTGTTCACAAAAAGTCACTTTTCAAGTTCATTTTTGGGACCATCTTTGCGCACACCTAGCGCATGTTCAAATGCTCCGCCACAATGTCATGAACCACAGACTTTGGTAAATTTAACATCTGGGCAATTAAACGAATACTTATTAGACGGTCACATTGTCGGGGTTTGTCGACGTCAAAGGTCTTCCAGTACTGTCTTCATCGGCGACCACTTCCCGGACCTCCAAAAAGGCCTGGTGCCACCGAAACACACCACTTCTTGATAAAGCAACATCTGAGTAAGCCTGCTTGGTCATATCAAACGTCTCTGTCGGAGATTTACCGAGTTTCACACAGTGGTGCCGGCTTGCGCCACTCACAGAAACACGTTGCGCGAAAATGCCTATCCTGACTCTCCAGGTGCTCGGAGACAACTGACCATCCGCTCGTTTGTTAGCGTGCACGCTCCGAAGTACAGTCGCGGCGGAAGACAATCAGTCCTATTTCTTTCCGGACAAACCCTGTATAAGAATATGCTTTTATATATTATATTCTGTATTATTAGTTTTCGAATTCAACATCGAATTTTATATACGTCCATATAGCATTTTTGTGATTTGCCCCCAGTAACATAATTGCATTCCATAAGGTTGAGAACATGCAACTTCTTAGCAAATAGGCGTTCTACGCTAACCTACGTAGTGGAACAGAAAGCACGACTTTGAAATCTAATACAATTCTGAGAACTTTGTGGAGGATTCTGACCACCAGCTAAGAATGTTTTCAATGTTTGAGCGACTACGTTTGACGTTTAAGAGCGATTTTGCTAGAGATGACGAGTTTTTGTTTATTTTCAATTTGCAGTGCATTGAAATGCATAAACTTACTTTGTGTAGCTTCGGTACTGAGTATAGAAACAAATCAAGCGTTGCACTGGATTTCGGAGTGCCCAGAAAATGACCTCGGGTCGAAATAGGTAAGAGTGAAAACTTTTAAAAAATGGTCATTGGGACAACAGCGCATAGTGAATTTTTCATGGTCCTCATATGAAGGGATAATCCAGTTCATATTAGCGGTGACCGTTGCAAGGCAAATTTGTTTGGCCGTCAGGTACTCGGTGGCCGTTCTGCAGGAATATTGCGCTTATGGCCGACAGGCACACGGCCCTCCGACGCCTCGCGACGCAGCGAAGTACATGCCACAAAATTGCAAGTACACGCGTGAAAACAAAACATTTTATCATTAATGTCTATTTTCAAGGCAGAAGAATATTTTTTCAGCATATAGCGAAACCTAATATTACCCACAAAAATAGACTTATCCAAGGAGTCAAGAGGTTATCGTGCAATATTCTTTCATCTCTAAGTTTCTGTCTCTAGAAGCTAAAGTCTGGAACTATCTATACTTTAAATTCCGCAACGCGTGTACCAAATTGCATGTGGGATTTTTTAAATGATAGCCAGAGTATGTGGCATGGTTTTTATAAAAAACGAGAGCGTAAGTTAAAGTCGGCTCTAACCGTAGTTGATATACCCGTTACTCATGAAAAGTAATGCTTAACAGCGTTCCGGCGTTTCTGAGGGTAAACATCCGTAAAGTATGCACCATTTTTTACCTTCGCTATTTATTATCCGATCTTGATGAAAATTTCAGGGATTATAGTTATTGCTAATATAAATTTATATTATAAATTTGAACTCGATATCTTAAAAAAAATGTGGGCGTTATTCAACAGTTTTTATTGTGGGGGCGGGGGTGGGCACAAATTTGATCTGCGTGCAGACAATAGGAGTGTACATGTCTACATTTGGTGGCTCTAGCTCTTATAGTCTCTGAGATCTAGGTGTTCATACAGACATACGGACGGACGGACAGACGGACGAACGGACAGACGTTGATGCTGATCAAGAATATATATACTTTATATGGTCGGAAAAGATTCCTTCTGCCTGTTACATACATTTGCACGACTTTAGTATACCCTTTTTACTTAAGATTTCAAGCATATATAGGAATGATTTGATCCCGACCGTACGCATTGTTGATTTTAATGTTATTGACGAAAAAGTCGATTTAAATATTGTAAAACACCTGAAGGGTACTGTATACTTTCAGGTGTCATTTTTAAAGGGTTTACAAAAAATTAAATTACTCAAAAACTATAAGTGATATTAACAAGCGGTTTCATGCATTCGATAGGAAATCGGTTAAATTAAATTTAATAATTTTGTTTGTTGTTGTTCTTGAGGTTGTTGTTGTATTCTGGTTTAAAGGTTAACAAAAATTTTTTGAGAACGGATTGTCTGAAAGTGAAAATGAAAACGAGGTTGTGTTAAGAAATGATGTAATTCTGGTGTAAACTAGGATATTTTGGATCGCAATAAAAGGAGGAGGGGTCAAAATATTTGAAAACTATTTTTTCCCACTTTATGTCCAGGATTTGAGATCGAAAATTTCCTAGTTCATATTTGGAATCGGTCAACGGTATCAATTAAATAAAAAAATTTTGGAAAATCGGTCAACAGTTACTCTTTAAATTTTTGCAACCGGTTTGGAAAAGTGGTTCCGAGATAATCGCATTTAAAGTTTCGACAACTGTTTTCGATGATTTGAAAATTATTTTTGATAGATTTCAAACAAATACATCATTTGATGTATTTGGGTGTTAGCTTTCACCGAAAGAAGAAATTATCAAAATCGGTCAAATAGTTCTCAAGAAATTTAGTACATAGAGTATACTAAGTTTGTGCAAAAGTATGTAACAGGGAGAAAGAATCATTTCCGACCCTATAAAGTATATATATTCTTGATCAGCATCAACAGCCGAGTCGATATAGCCATGTCCGTTTGACCGTCTGTCTGTCCGTCTGTCCGTCCGTCCGTCCGTATGAACAAACAGATCTCAGAAATGGTAAGAGATAGAGGTTTAACATAGATGGGACAAATGCTTCTTATACTTGCAGGCAGATCAAGTTTATTTTAAATTTTGGCCGCGCTCCCTCCCACCCCCGCAATTTTGAAAACACACTATCCCACAGTTTTGTAGATAGATGATTCTTACCTTCTAGAGATAGTTAGTCATTAGCAATATGTATCGATTTGCCGAAGAAATGATAAAGATCTGATGAGCGGTTCTCAAGTTATAAGCAAATAAGTGAATCACCCCCGCCACCCCTCTCCCACCCGTTCTAAAACCAACGCTGCACAAAGCGAGGTAAGCGAGAGAAACTCAGAGATGAGCGCAGCTGCAGATTGCATTCAGCTCCTACTCTAGGTACAAAGTATATTTTAGTCGGGCTTGACCGACTTTCTCACTTGTTTATTTTTGTTTTGTTTACCTAACCTTGTTTGGAATTCGAAATTCCTATAATCTAGCAGGTCTTGGTTTATATTTGTATCGGCTGTCAGAGCCGAGAGATTTCTAGTTTTGCCACTTTCATTTTTATCACACACAAGTTCGACCCATTTGGAGCTAGATAGTATTTTTTTATTTTTCGGCATTTTTTCCAAGAAATATTCACACATCCAAAAGTCTTTGTTTGTTTTACGAAACATCCTAATACATAGTGGAATATGGTCAATATGCATGGCTGTACACGAATCATGGTGAATCGCTGCATGGAGTTGGTTCGTGCACGCCTTGATTGCGCCCAGACACGTCACATAAGCAAGCGTGTGTCCGCACCCCGCTTGCGCGCCCGTCTGCCCGAGGATCAGCTGCTGCGTGAGCGTGAGAAGACCAAAATATATCACACCAACAAACGTCGCTCCATGTGGGAGCAGGATGAGGGCAGCAAACGAAAACGGCGTACCGTAAATGAGGAAGAAGTAACCCGTCTGGATGACGCAATGTACAAGCATCAGAATCTAAGCGAACGCAATTTCGATTGCACTTGGGTGAATTTTCCCAAAAATGTGCCAGTGAAGCCCAAAGCTAATTATGTGAGCGAAGAGCAGCCCCTGCTTCGTCGTCGGATGCCCAGCGAACGGCCGGATACGGCTAAGCCGTACGATGCTGAGGCGCGTAGTTTTATTACTCAGTGGGACAACAATAATGCCATGATCAATCGCAATCGTTTGGTCCGTACCTCAAACAGTTGTCCACCGTCCACCGGTAAAATTTATGAAATGCGCCTACGCAAAAAGCAGTTCTATTACTAGGATGACACCACCCCCAACTTGAAATGATGCACAACCTCTCGATTATTGTAACAAAACTGTTTTATGGTTTCTAAATTCTCTGTGTAACAAAAGCAAATTGTGACCAGAATAATAGCAAAACTTCAGCAGAATTTTCCCGTTTCTTCAGATAATTTTCAAATAAAAATAAAGATAAAATTATAATGGTTCTTTTCCAATAAATTGGATCTGTGCACCCGTGCTTTAGGTACATGTTTTTAAAAGAAAGGGATTCTGATGACGAATATCAACTATAGAGTAGGGATGTTGCAATAGCAACTGATAACAATATGTCACAATGGAAGCTCTTGTTGTTAAGCGTTCATTACAATTTTCCAATACCTCTGTATTAGACCTAAAATTACCATATTAACACATACAATTGTATTTTTGATTTTTCTAGCAGGGATGAAATTCGTAGATCTTTTCTTCTTTATTGGCCATCACAACCATTTGAAGGTCTCCACCGCTCATACTAAAGCCCGCCAGTCGCTTCTGCTCCGCGCGAGCTGGCACCAGTTCTTCACACCAAGCTTGGAAATGTCTCCGCACCTGGTCGTCCCATCTTAGTGGTGTTCGTCCCAGATCGCCTTGTCCCAATTCTTTCGCATTCCTCTTGTATACCATTTTTTCTGCAGATTGTTCATTCATACGGGTAATATGTCCATGGAGCAAAAATTATTAGCGTGGAACTTTGCTCAGTCGTCACCGCTTTTGTCAGAAATTGGTCAGCTGTTCGCTCTCACTTACGCTCTCTAGATATTTTGGGGTCAGTTTTTCGCTGTCACTTACGCCCTCTGGGTACATTTGGGAATATCGTCGCCTCGCTCTAACCACATTAATTTCCTACTGGCACTATAAAGTATCTTTTTGGGCACTATAAGTATCTTTTGGGTCACTATTGTTTAGCACCAGCAAAATTGAGAGGCGCGCAAAGTTTATCGAGACGACCATATTCCCAAATTTATACAGAGGGCTTAAGTGACAGCGAACAGTAAGTATCAAGAGAGCTTAAGTGAGAGCGGACTGAAATATAACGAGTTGTCAAGAGAGCGAGTGCGCCTAGTTTGTTTAGTATTCCTTGGACAACACTAGTGTCCCCATAGAGCTCATACAGTTCATCTTTCATTCGAATGCAAAAATACTCGCCAACTTTTACAGGTCCATAAATTCTCCGAAGAATCGTTCGAAATCGAAAACGGCAATTGCCGCCTGAACCGCTGATGATATTGCCTATGCTTCTGCACCGTATTGCGGAACTGGAATGATAAGCGACTTGTACAGCGTCGATTACCGCTAAGCCCATCAGTCTAGACTGCCTGCCAGTCTCTGAAAACGCCATGCTTACTGCCCATCGGCATATACGAGTAGTAATACATCTTTAATAAAGATGGTGCACGATATACTAAGTATATACTCAATCAGCGGATTAAAGAAGTCACACGATAAGGTATCACCCGGCCTAAAACCTCTTTTGGTATCAAAAGGCTCGGAGAGGTTTGTTCCCATTTTGACGGAGCTTCGAGTGCTTCTCAACGTCATCATGCAAAGTCGAACGTACTTTGCAGGTATACCAAAAGTAGACAGGGCTTCGAAAAACCTTGACCTCATCGGTGTGTCGAAGGCTGATTTATAAGCAACAAAAAGATGCTATGTTTTGATGCCTCTCTCGTAGGTATTCTCCAGGATTTTTCGTAGTGTGAATATCTGGTCTGTGGTGGATTTACCAGGTCTAAAGCCACAGTGATAATGTTACGACTCCACACAAAGTCTCGTTACCGAGCCGTCCACATTAAATGAATACGCAATGAGGATTCGTTACGCACTAAATATATTTCTTACAAATACTACCTTATATTAACATTGGATCTTATTTTTACCTGAGATCAGTCGCCAGCTGAGGTTCTTTGCATGGGGTTTTAAGAAATCTATTTTTAAACAGCTAATAGGAGCAGAGCTAAACATTTAGCTCAACCACTGCTTGGTAATCTTAAGGGTGATTTTATAAGCTTTTATTTATTGTAGCATGTGTTTACAATTTGTGTACATACATTTTTAGTTTGATTTAGTTTTTTTCGTGTTTAAATTTTAAACAGATAAGGTCCAATCAGTGTGTCAATAAGCGGCTTTAGACGTAATACGCAACAGAACCTTATATGCGTGCGCGCACCGACTGGATTCGGATGAGGGCGTTCCTAGCGACTTCTTCCCGGCCCTCCTAGGCCTTTTTGGAGGGCCGGGAAGAGGTCGCCGATGAAGACCGTGCTGGAAGACCTTCGACTTCGACAAACACCGACAATGTGACTCGTGTGCGCAAAGTTTTGAACTCAGACAGTCTAATAAGTATTCGTTTAATTGCCCAGATGTTAAATTTAAAAATCTGTATTTCATGACATTGTGACGGAGCATTTGAACATGCGAAGGAGTGCGCGAAGATGGTCCCAAAAGTGAACTTGAAAAGTGACTTATTACTTTCCGGAAAAACCCTGTATATTCAGTAGAAGAATTAAACACAATATTAACTTTGGAAATCAAAGCCATAGGGACCAAATTACTTGGTATAGGGTATTTTGCTGTCAGGGAATCTCGACTGCAACACTCCTACAAGCTTTTTTCGGAAATTGTTTACTTTAAGTGTGGCCCGGTGGGATTTCACATTTGCTTTAGGAAATTGTACGCTTTTGGCAGTAGCCGATTTACCTACGTTTCATGAATTTATCAAATTTTCGAGTACTTTCACTTCAAAAAGGTTTTGAATATTATCCATTTTTCACATTTTCCGAAGCGTCGAACACCTATTTCCGGCGGAGATATGTCCTTTTTTCGGCGGAGAGACGTTTTTCAGAACGTCATACCGCTGTGTTACAAACGACATATCTCCGCGCGGGTATCTGGAAACGACACCGCGCGGAGATATGACGCTTTAAAACGACAACCCGCGCGGGTATCTTCCGAGATACGCGGGTATGTCGTTTGCAACATGGCGGAGATATGTCGTCTTGAAACGACATATTTCCGCGCGGAGTTATGTCGTTTGAAACGCGGCGGAGATATGACGTCTTAAAACGACATAACTCCGCGCGGAGATATGTCGTTTTTTGGCGGGTATGTCGTTTTGAAACGCCAGCAAAATGTACTGGGCGGAGATATGTCGTCGGAGATACACTGCCATGCACTTGAATAGGGACAAGCATTTTAAAACGAATATACAACTATTTGACTGAAAGAATTAAATGAAATCATTGGAAAGATTAACATACAAATCAGTAGCTAAGTACCAAAATTTAAACTTGCATGCAAATCGGCCTTACTTTGCAGATCGATCACTAACTTTTTTTTAGTAACACAGTTTACAGATACAACTGAGTACCATAACTTGACATTTACCTGTATTACTCTCTCCTTAGCTGTAGATTTAAAACGTAATATTAACCATGGTATTGGAAAGCTATACTGTTAAAAAATAATATTAATTTGGAACATTTCGATAAACGCTCGCGGGAGATATTCGTTTTGAACGCGGAGATATGACTTCAAAACGACCTCCGCGCGGAGATATGTCGTTTGGAAAACGGCGGAGATATGTCGTCGGAGCTATGTCGTTACCCCCCTTTTTGGGCATTGAACAGAGCGGGCCAAATGGAGAAGACAGAAAAATGCGTTTGTGTAGGTGAGCAGGAATGACTTCACTCGACTTACATTCATAAGTTCGGCTCGCGTCTGTGTGACTACGGTCACCGGTGGCGATTGGTGGTCTTCGTATAGAACATGCTCAATGAGCAGCGATTTCCCCTTGCCCACTGTTTACGGAAACTTAAGAGCCAACCCACGAATTCAAAATAAATGAGATTTAGTTTTTGATATTTTTGACACAAAACTTTGGACAAAATATTCGAAAAAGTCCTCTTATCTCGTTGTATGACTTCTGAGGCATAGATAATTCAGCATACGACAAGCTGTTCATTGATAACACAACGACAAGTCAAACCAGAGAGCTAAGCTTTCATTCTGTATTTTGTAAAAAGTTTTTGATTAGAACGCATTCAGAACTGGAACCAACTAAATGTGTGTTGCAGTCAAATAAACCAAAAACAAAAAATTACCATAATGAAAATAACACTTAATAGTGCAGTTTTGGCTTATAGCCTACTAATCTTAAGCAATATTCAGCAGTCATCTAATACGGATCAAATGGTAGACTAAAGAGTGAAATTTAAAAGAATAAATACTAATGCACATTTTTGCTGTTCAGCTTTGCAGTTTTGCGCCAGATGTTGTAGAGCAATGTTCCTCTCACTGTTACGGAATTGTCAAACCGTTAATTAAACATGTACTTCAATTAAAGGATAAAAATAAGAACGAATTGACAGTTTGCCAAGAACAAAGAAAAGACTTACAAAGTGAAGTGAATTCATTAAAAAATCAAATTTTAATAGAAAAGCTAAAGTCAGATCTGAAAGAGCAAAAAGACATTCAATCGAAACTTGAAACTAAAATCGAAAGACTTGAAAATACTCACAAATTAGTCGAAGCCGAAAATTCACAGTCTGCGAAACAATTGAATTCATTTTCAGAAGCCCTGAACAAAACTACAGAAATTCTGTTAGAGCTCAAACAAACCGTCGAATTGTTGAAATCCAAACCAAATAGTTGCGTTCCGTTTGGTTTCTCTTCCGGCATTCAAGAAATTAACATTCCCGGAATTAGTCCGTTCTCAGTACGCTGTGAGGGCAACCTGATGGCAGGTCCTGGTTGGATGGTAATACAAAACCGGTTTGATGGAAGCATTGATTTCTTCAGGAATTGGACTGAGTATAGGATGGGATTTGGGGACTTGAACGGTGAATTCTTTATGGGGTTGGACAAACTTTATTGGTTAACCAACTATCAACAGCAGGAGCTTTATATTCAACTCGAATATTTCGATGGTACAAGAAAGTTTGCACAATATGACAATTTTAGGATAGGAAAGGAGTCGGAGGATTTTATGATCAAGTCTATAGGGGATTTCAATGGAACCGCCAAAAATGGAATGCTCTATCATAATATTCAGATGTTTAGTACCTACGATCGGGACAATGATGAATGGATTGAAAACTGTGCCTTCAATTACCATGGCGGCTGGTGGTACAATGATTGTGTGGGAGTGTAAGTACCTGACTAGTTTTCATATTACCCAAATACACTAATGTGTTACTATTACAAATTGCAGGAACCTCAATGGAAAATATTATGCTTACGGAGGTGAGAACGAAGACGGCATATTCTGGTCTGGCTTCACAAATCCCAAATCAGTGCAAATGCTTATTCGTCCCAAATATTGGAAAACTTAAAAACCTTTAAAAGAAAAAGTATTGAGATTAAGAACAAAAATTTAAAATATAATTTAAGCTTTCATTGGGGACCAAGTTTTTGATCGTGTTTCTATGAAATCTTAATGAATCTGAACAGCTGTCTTATTTACACATAGAATATTATATGTATAATAATAATATTCTTATATCATCTGAACATTACTGTCAAAAAAGTCGTTTGATAAGTCATCGTTAGCTGGTTTTCGACCTTAGTGGGTTTCCTTGATTAGGTCGATATTAATAAGTTCCATCTTTTCTTAAAAGTGTTTGGAAATTACTTTTAGCGACAGCTTTAAAAGTGTCCAGCCCCCATTTCGGTTATAGAATCGTCCTTAATACCGCCGAATCTTAAGCCAGATTAATAAAACTAACAGTGCTCGAAATTCTTGAAGTTTCGAATTTCTTGAAATTTTTGCAACTCCCAATATGCCGTGGTCTCCATTGCGATGAGCTCAACTCCTACCTATGGCGAATTACGCTTTAACCTCATGGAGATCTTCTACCCATTACGGATACTGTTGAGTTATTGGACGCGATTCCTCTGCATCGCTGCTGCACTTCAATATGACCGAAAAAAATTTAGTCTCGTGGAAACATTTCCAGCATAGAGAGGCGCAATATGTTTGGTTTTGTTCTCGGCTTCATTTTAGTTTGTATAAATAAAAAAATACTGGGGGTGGGGGACAGAGTATACTCTGCCAGCGACCAACACCACACCTAAGCTGTGTTTATACTCTGTACCCATTGAAAATGGGTAAAAGGGGTCATGAAGTTGTTCAAATGTATGTAACATGGAGAAGGAAACATTTCCGACCCAATATAATTTTAAAAAAACAACCGACTGACTGACTGACTGGTGACCGTCGCACAGCCTAAACCATAAAAAGATAGAAAGATGAGATTTTCACAGTAGTTTTATCTTATGCTGAAAGTGAGTACTTAGAACGGATTTTGGAAAATTCTGTCGGGAAATGTGAAAAATTCGCCCGATCAAGTTCAAACTTATTTTCAAAGATCTATATGAAAATTCAACAACAACTGCATACCAATCTTCCGGGAAATTCACTCCCCCTGGGTGGAAAGTGGGTGGTCAAGGTTGTATGGGCGAAACTTTAGTTGCCAGCGATTAGCTCCAAACTCATTTTCAAAATTACACATACTAAAACATAAAAAAACAGACTTTCAAATTTTGGAAAATCTATCCCCAAAGTCGGAAAATTCACGGAAAACTGTTGTATGAAACTTTTTTGTTTATTATCCGATCAGATTCAAACTCATTTTCAAAGATGTATATGAAAATTCAACAATAACTGTGTTCCAATTTTCCGGAAAATCCCACCCGAAAAAGTCGGAAAAGCGTCGGAAAAGTTTGTATGGTAAACATTTTATTTTCATCCGATTGACTTGAAACTTGGTTTGCAAGCATAGTACGCAAAATATTCGACACGTGTTTCCCAACATTGGGAAAACCCGCCCACGAGGAAAATGGCCGGAAAATTCTGCATGGAAAAAACTATTTTTCACCTGATTGGTTTGAAACTCGGTTTGTGAGAATATTAAGTGAAATAAATTGAGATGTGATTTTCCGATGTTGGAAAATTTAACCCAACGGCCGGAACATTCCTGGAAAACTCTTCATGCAAAAAACTATTTTTCATCCGATTGACTTGAAACTCTGTTTGTAGGGATGAAATACTAAATAATTAGTGATTGTTTGATGTTGGAAATAGCTGCGGATGCCCGGGAAGTGGGAGAGAGTGGGTAAATAGGTGGGAGCGAAGTGGGAGGGATGTGGGTGGGTGGAAAGTGGGCGCGAAGTGGGAGGGATGTGGGTGAGAAGTGGATTGGATCTGGGCGAGAATTAGGTGATAGGTGGGTGGGATGTGGGCGGGAAGCGGGTGGAAGTTGTGTAAGAAGTGGATGGGGAGTGGGTGGGGAGGGATGTGGGCGGGAAGTAGGTGGGAAGTGGGGGGATGGGGGTTGAATTTGGAAGGGATGTGGGCGGGATGTGGGTGGAAGTGAGTGGGGGAAGTGGGTGGGTGGTAATTGGGTATAGAGCGGGTGGGATGTGGGAGGTATAGGGGTGGGATGTAAGCGAGTAGTGGGTGGGATGTGGGAGGGATGTGGAAGGTATGTGAAAGGTATGTGGAAGAGAATTGGGCGGGATGTGGGTGGGAACTGGGGGGAATTGAGTGGGTGGTAATTTGGTGTGGAGTGGGTGGGAAGTGGATGGGATGTGGGCGGGAAGTGGGAGGGATGTGGGTGCGAAACGGGTGGAAGTTGTGTAAGATGTGGATGGAGAGTGAAGAACGCAGCAGCAAAGTCGTAACGATGAAAAAGCAAAGTAGTAAAACGTTGATTTCAAGCCTATGTATTTATGATTCGATATCGAGGCTCTACAGAGGAAACAAATTTAGGGGGGGGGGGGTTATTTAGCCGTGTCCGTGTGTTCTTCCGTCCGTCTGTCTGTATGAGCGCGTCGATCTCAGAGACTTTAAGAGATAGAGACACAAATATTTGCACGAATATAGGTGTAAACCGTACCCAGATCAAGTTGGATTCAGATTTGCAAAATTTTCACCCCTCCCCCATTAACCGCAAAAAACTGTCAGAGCCACAATTTTAAAGTTACAAAATCGTTAATATATATAATATCAGGCCTTATATCGATCTATTCTCAAAAGCGCAATAAGATCCGAGAAAAAACACAACAGTTATATACGAAACAATTTTGCTTGTGGGAGGGGGATAGAGGGCTGAGCCTATTTCAGGCAGCTAGAGCGTATGAGTCAGGTTGCGCATGTGCGTGTGTGTGTGTGTGTAGGTTTGGATATGTGTATCAATTGTACAGGGTATTTCGGAGTCGGGCCACTCAACTGCAAGGCTCTTACTTGTTAATTTTTTAGATATGATTACAATTTTTTCTTTTTTGTTTACATACTTTAGGTAAAAAAACTGGCTATACAGCTCCTCTAACGGGGCCAAGCCAAGCTTCTACTCTTCGGCGTGTGTGCTTTAAATTTTTCGCACAAGAGAAAGGGACCTACAGTTTAACGCCGGATCCGAACGGCAAAGTTTGAGAAATTACTTTTTCATGGCTAGTTACTTCCAGCTGGCGCCAATAGCTGGGTGAAGGTGACCGTATGTGTAAAAGCTAGTTTCTAAAGAAAGAAAAAAAAACTTTTATTATTAGATGTTCAGAGGCGGGATCGAACCCACGACCTCCCGCCCAGCAGTCCAGCACACTAACCACTGGGCCACAGACGGCCACATTTTATTTACATACTTTACTGGGACTTAAAAGTGGACCTCAGACCTCCGAAAACTGAACATATTAACCACTCGGCTAACAGTCGTAAGCAATACGCGGCGTCGAAACCATAGTTAACGAGAGCGTAAGTTAAAGTCGGCTCTTACCGACTTCGATATACCCGTTACTCATGAAAAAACATGTTTAACAGTGTTCCTGCGTTCCTTAGTGTAACCATCCAAAAAGTATGCAAAATTTTTTTTAGGGTGGGAGGGGTGGTAGCGGGGGGCGTGGTTCACTTTTTTGCTCATTACTTGAGAACCGTTCATCCGATCTTTATCATTTCTTCGGCAAATCGATTCATTTTCCAAAATTTGAAACAAACTTGATCTGCTTGCAGATAAAAGAAGCATTTGTCCCATACATGTCAAACCTCTATCTTTTACCATCTCTGAGATCTAGGTGTTCATACAGACAGACGGACGGACGGACAAGTCTATATCGACTTGGCTGTTGATGATGATCAAGAATATATATACTTTATATGGAACTTAGCTTCCCTGAATTTTTTTTTAAATTTTATTTTTATGTCCTGGTTTTAGCGACCTGATCTGTGTAAATCCAAATGTTTGGTTATTCCGGCTCAAGGTCATCCGTCCCATCTAAGGAATGAAAAACGGTGGATTCTTTGTTTCCCAATATATTTCGAGCCCACATCGGGGTCCGTCTTCAGGGGGCTAATAAACAACATTGAACAGATATAAATAACAAGATTTTAGCTAACGAAAAGTGAACAACATTCGAACGTATACATAAATTGATACGGGATATGAAACAAGTGCTCGCCTCGGAGTTTGATGTAAAACTAGTTAATCCTAATGTTTGTTTTGGTCAAGCAAGTGTCTATATATGTGTGCGCAGTTCTCTGTGTCAGATTTAAAGTTCAGCCTACTATTTGTTGGTGTATTAATGATATGCAACATCTCCAGAGTAAAACGCTTGTTGAAGTTACGCTCTTGCTGTAGTTTCATACCAACGTGTATTAAAACAAATATGGGTCTCCGCTCTCCGCACACTGGGCCAGCAAGCCCGAAATGTTTTTTGTGTGTTAATCTCGTTTCTCTCAAAGGGGGGAGGGAAATTTTGGGCCAAAAGTCCCAATTTTTTGTTTGGGAAACTGGATAAATCGAAGGTCGGCAATGATTTTGAATACATATAGCTATTTTATGGCAAAATTTGGAACCTTTTTACAAAACAGTTTTTGAATGGCAGCCGTTCAAAGTTGATTTTTCTTAAAATCTCTGCAAAAAAAAAAATAATAATAGTCAAAGTTAGAAAAGCAACAGCTGCCGCAATTTGATTTCTTATTTTCGACTTTGCATTAGATTGCCATAAAAAATTATCAAGAAGTTTCCATTCGAAAGCGTTTACTTAAAAAATGAAAAAAAATCAAAAATTTTGGTGCTTTTTTACATTTGGCAACTTTGTGTTAAGAGTACCCAGAAGTACCCCTCTTAATTTGCTTGCAATATTGCTTATTATTTTCTTTGAATAATGTACTATAGCTGTAGGTATGCGCTTTTGCGCGGTTTTGCTTTGAATTTTTATAATATCGCATTTAAAATTATATTCCCATTTTAAATCAACCATGTTCTGTTATACAGTCAGCCTAGAAGTATGCTTTTTTCTAAACTTCGGAATATAACACATGCACTCTGAGGTAAACTATTTTTATACAGAGCCAATTTGAATGTGTTAAAATGTGTAGCATACTCTTAGAAGCACTGAAGGTAAATTGTATTATGTTAAAAAAATTAGATTTTTAATTAATTAAATTTTTATTTTTATTTACTTGTTTTAGGTATTGAATCTAAAGAGGAGGTAAAATAGATGGAAAAATCGGTGAGGGTAGTCAGATTGACTGAAAATCCTCGACAGGGTGGGCAGTCAAGTTCAAAAACTGCTTGAGTCAATATCTCGTAAACCATTAGACATATCAATGCATATTTATTTTTTTAGTTATTTGGTACTTATATATACTTCTATGCAAGAATTGGGTTAAATCCAATTACAAGTTTTTTTTCTATAATTAAAAAACGCAAAAGTTGAAATATTTTTCGATTTTGATTTGGATTATCAATATAGTATAAATTATTTTTGTTGCTTTTTAAATTATGTGCGTTGAGTTCAATCCTTAAGGTCATTTCGTCGAAAATTTCAGCTCTTAGCTAGGCTGGTGTAGAAATGCAAGAGTTTTGGCCAAAAATTTATGCCAAAAAGGGAAGGGAATGTATTTAAACTCTGGGCAAGTGCAGATTATTTTATATATAATATATATTAGATTATTCTTGTCCATCTTTGCAACATGACTCTTCATATTGCTAAAAAGAGCAGCCATTTTAGGTGTTTTGATTTCTTTCCTTATTTATTTTTATTTTATTTTTTTTTTTTATATAAAAAAAAAAATTTTTATTTTTTCGCTACAATAATGCACAAAAGTTGGAAATCATTTTCGAGAACATTTTGGAGTCGCGCCATATCGTCTTAACAAATGAGGAGGAAACAAATAAGGCCGGTTGGGGGGGGTAAGCCTGACTATAAATATACCAATTAACAATTAGGGGGCGTTAGTAAAGTCGGCTCTAACCGACTTCGATATACCCGTTACTCACGTTCAAAAAACATGTTTAACAGTGCTCCTCGCGTTCCTTAGGGTGACCATCCGAAAAGTATGCAACATTTTTTTAAGGGTGGGTGGTAGCGGGGGGCTTGGTTCGCTTTTTTGCTCATAACTTCTAAACCGTTCATCCGATTTTGATCACTTTTTCGGCAAATCGATTCATTTTGCTAATTACTAACTATCTCTAGAAAGTACGAATCGTCTATCTTCAAAACTGTGGGAGATATAACGTTTTTTCCAAATTGCGGAGGCGGGAGGGGGCGTGGCCAAAATTTGGAACAAACTTGATCTGCGTGCTGATAAAAGAAGCATTTGTCCCATACATGTCAAACCTCTATCTTTTACCATCTCTGAGATCGACGCGTTCATACAGACAGACGGACAGACGGACGGACGGACAGACTGACAGACGGACATGCCCAAATCGACTCGGCTGTTGATGCTGATCAAGAATATATATACTTTATATGGTCGGAAATGTATCCTTCTTACTGTTACATACATTTGCACAACTTCATGATCCCCTTTTACCCATTTTTAATGGGTACAGGGTTATAAAATCTATATTGAATCTGATTTCAGTCTTGCCAATTCGTGCTAGTTTTCTCTGGGTGTAATATTTATCTACTGTTGCCTTATCGAGGCAAAGCAAGGCGAGGAAAATTAAACCGTCAACCTATCGAGGTACAGTAAAGCCCTCAATCTGTTAAGGTATATTAAAGCCCACAATGAAATTAAGGCATATTGAAGCGCCAAGTCTAACTCCAACAAGTCATGACTGCAAGCGACAGATGCTCTGCTCCCAGAGTCTACAAAATTGCACTCTCGTGTTTGAGCGCGTAGCTCCTGCGCAAGTACTACACTTCTCGTCAAATGTCAGCTGCATACTGAAATTTTGTGGATCGAGAGAGAGTGGCATACCGTATTAGTTTTCTTAGGTAATTCCAAACTCTAAACACGGTCCGTGGTTCCCCGCAGGGGCGAATTTGTTCGTCGAACAAAAAATCGTTTGCCCACTAACCAGGCGAACATTTCTCACGAACATAATTTTCTCAAAAAACACAACGAGGTAACATGAAAATATGGCAGCGGAAACTAACACAATCATGGCCTAGATGGCGATACAAATTAGCTTAAAACATTATTTGATCATTTTGGGGGCATTCAATGAATTCCAGCAACAATTTATTGCTCATTTGGGCACGTGTTCACATAGCGCAACGAATACTAGAGAAAAAGGTTGTTCAGTCGACACCGCTTCTGTCAGAAAATCGTCAGCTGTTCGCTCTCATTTACGCTCTCTAGATACTTTTTGGACAGCTGTTCGCTCTCTCTGGATACATTTGGGTTATGGTCGTCTCCCTCTAACCACAGTGATTTCCTACTGGCACTTTGGAAGTATCTTTTGGGCACTATAAGTATCTTTTTGGGCACTATCGTTTAGCACCTGCAAAATTGAGAGGCAGCGCAAACGTTCTCTAATATTCTTTGCTCCATGGTGTTCACTCTACAGATATTTTTTGACAAAATGATGTTCGTGTAATTGTTCGCATCCATTGTCGAACATGTTCGCACGAACACTCGAAAGATAGAAACATTTCTATTCTCTGCGAACAAAACGTCGAACAAAAAAACTGTCACGAACACCTCCACTAACGTCGAACATTTTGACGAGCTGAACAAATTCGTCGAACCAATTCATGTGTGGATGGGCTGCTTTATGGTCGTCTCCCTCTAACCACAGTGATTTCCTACTGGCACTTTGAAGTATCTTTTTGGGCACAATCGTTTAGCACCAGCAAAATTGAGAGGCAGCGCAAACGTTCTCTCTAATATTCTTTGCTCCATGCCAAAATAAAGCGCCCTGAATTTGTTCGAACTATGGCGAGCGACTGACTGCTTTCTTTGTATATGTGTAAATAGCGAAATGTCTTCGCCCCTGCGGGGAACCACGGACCGTGTTTAGAGTTTGGAATTACCTAAGAAAATGAGTTTAGTGTTTGGAATTACCCATGAAAATGATATGGCGGTACCAACGGCTGGGCCATCTCTATCTCTAGGCAACTGTGTCCGAACTTCATTTCTGGCTAAAACACAACGCGCTCTCAGCAGTCAGCTGTAGAGTCATACAATATATCTGTAGAAATGGCCGCAGACTTTTGCTTGTTCAGTTTATTAAATATAAGCTAAAAAAAATTAATGAAACACCGATGACGCAAATTCAAATTGCGCGCTATCGTTATCGATAGAAGTATATACAGCTGTTAGCGTTGCCACTCATGCAGTGGGCCTTGAGAACCTTAAAAGCGGTTTAATAAATCATTTTATAAACACCTTATCCAAAATGAACCTAGAAGGCATTAATATACCCCAAAAACTGGTTCCCCACAGCTATTTACAGCTTGGCCTAGCCGCCCAGCGTTCCAAGCAGCGCCAAATCAAAGAGCTACTCGAAAAGGCAAGAACAACAATAACAAAAAGTAAACAAAAATGAAGAACTTAACAATTGCAGCGTAAATTACCTGATAAGGGCTGGCCGGATGAGCAAATTGAAGAGCTGGTGCAACAGCTCGCCAGTCTGGATAGCAACAATTTTAAGCATAAAGTGGGACTAGGTGAACGGGAGGCGCGTATTGCCTGTAGTGAGTACAATTACCGGTGCATACCGGCAAAAATGGTTGGCTCACCTTTCTCAATCTTTAGAACTGGTGGCACGTCGTCATTATAACTTTGGTCATGGCATAGGTCGCTCGGGTGATCTGCTGGAAGCCCAGCCGAAAGCCGCTGGCTCTACTTTACTGGCACGCCTTACCAATGCTCTGATACTGGATCTGATACGGGGACTGGGTGTGCCCAGCTGCAGCGGCTGCTTTCTCGTGCCCATGTGTACGGGGATGACGCTTACCCTTTGCCTGCAGACAATACGGAAATCTCGTCCAAAAGCCAAATATGTGTTATGGTCGCGAATTGATCAGAAATCCTGCTTTAAGGCCATTACTGCCGCTGGTCTGGAGCCCATTATTATACCCTGCCTCGAGGATAGCGACCAGGGCGCACTCACCACCAATTTGCCTGCCTTTGAAAATCATATACAAACGCTGGGTGTCGATCACATACTGTGTTTGTATACCACCACCAGTTGTTTTGCTCCCAGAAATAGCGATCGTATCGTAGACATAGCCCAGTTGGCAAAGCGCTGTCAACTCCCCCATTTGGTCAACAATGCCTATGGTCTGCAGTGCAGACGCATTACCCAACAACTGGAACTTGCCAATCGACAAGGACGCGTGGATTACTTTGTGCAGAGCAGCGATAAAAATCTAATGGTACCTGTGGGTGGTGCCATCGTAGCCGGCTTTGAGCAACAACTGCTGCAGCAGGTGGCCAGCAGTTATGCGGGACGAGCAAGTGGCTCTCAAAGCCTGGATGTGTTTATGACTTTACTATCGCTGGGAAGGCAAGGCTATGAGTCATTGCTTCAGCAGCGGTTGGAAAATTTTGGTTATATGAAAGAGCAACTACACAAATTTGCAAAGAATAACCAAGAAATGGTCATAGAGAATAAATGGAATGACATTTCCATGGCTTTGACACTCAAGCAGCTGGGGAAGAATAATGTTGAACAGGTTACCCAACTGGGAGCCATGCTGCAAACACGTGGAGTGTCCGGTGTACGTGTGATTATACCAGGACAAAGCAAAACTATAGATGGGCATGAATTTAAAAGTAAGTCAATGAAAACACAATGCAAAAACAAAACTTATCACAAATTTGTTTAACAGATTTTGGCTCACATCGCACGGATTTGAGAGTGCCTTATCTTACCATAGCCGCCGCCTTAGGTGTAACACGTGAGGAGATTGACAAATTCTTTGAGATTCTACACAAATGTTGGCTGCTGCAATTGAACAACTGAGCAACCAGTGAAACGTTCACTTGTTATCTATTTGAAATAATAAATAATAAAAAAACTACAGCCAAAAAGACTCATTACTACTAGACCTTTTGTAAGTACAGTTTCAGATTTAATCAGTTTTAATCAGAGATTAAAACCGAAACGAATAACGGTTTGGGTTACGGTTACTGTTTTGGGCGATCGGTTTTTTCCGGTTTCCGAATATTATGGTTTTAAAAATTAGCTTTCCAAATATTCTGTGATTATGTGTGCTTGTGTGATCTTTCTTGCAATACTAAAATACGCGTTTAAAGCGCCCCATGCATATCTCAAATGTTGAATGTGAATATGCAATACAAAAATCTGATGACGAGAAGATGTGGATATCTTCGAAACAGTGATCGATGTACGGACATACCAATTGCTATTCCAAATTGTTGTAATTAATCTCTGTTGATTTGCGTTGATTACATTGAATTGCCTCCAGCCAGATGCAAAACTTTAACAAAAAACAAGTCGCTTAAACCCATATAAATGTTGGCGCAAAATGCTAAAAAAAAACAAGTGAGAAAGTCGGTCAAGCCCGACTATAACATACTCTGTACCTAGAGAAGGAGCTGAATGCACTGCTGCTGCTGCGCTCATCTCTAAGTTTCTCTCTCTCTCTCTCTCTCTCTCTCTAACATTGTGCGGCGTTGGTTGTGAATGGGTGTGAGGGGGGTGGCGGGGCGTGATTCACTTATTTGCTCATAACTTGAGAACCGCTCATCCGATTTTTTCTTCGGCAAATCGATACATATTGCTAATGACTAACTATCTCTAGAAGGTACGAATACTCTATCTGCAAAACTGTGGGAGATATGACTTTTTTTTCAAAATTGCGGGGGCGGGAGGAGCAAGCAAAAGTTGAAAATAAACTTGATCTGCCTGCAAGTATAAGAAGCATTTGTCCCATACATGCCAAACCTCTATCCACGGTTGCCACACTTGGTGTTTTTGCACCAAAACTGATGTTTTGTTTTCCTCTTGGTGCACTGGCACTTTTCTATTGGATTTGGCTCTTTTTGGCTCTTTTCGCTTATAATTGGCTTAAAAGAAAAAGTTGGAACATTATTCAGCACCTAATGTAGATCTGGATATTTTTCCCTGTCAACGTTTAGCTAATTTGTGAAAAAATGGACAAGTAAGTAAATATAGTTTAAGCACCAGTACAATATATGCTGTATATGTTCATTATACATTTAGGTTTCTTACAAACAAAAAAGAGAAACACAAACACTAGTTCTCAGGTGGAAAACAAAAAGTTAGTTTGAAAAAAGCATTTTATAGCGCCTGTCGCATAATTTTTGTCTTAGAGTTGCTGTATCATGATCATTTTCACTGGCTACGAAATAATGATGGACGTGCATTTTACGATTGATCCATCAGAGATATGGAATTTCTAAAGCCAGATTCGGGCTTAGCGTGAAAAAGTTGTCTAGAACCAATAAATTTTTACCATTTTAGGTTCTGTGCTGCGAATAAATTAATTTTAAATTCTTGTCAAAATACTTATGTCCACTCCCATTTGCACATTTGGATTTATATTTTCTAACCTATGCAACTGATTGTGTACTACTAATGTTTTATTGAAAGCTTACTTTTATACCAGTATTCGATACAAATTTCAAAATTTTAGGATTTTTTGTTTAAAAGATATAATGGATTATTAATAAATTTTTTTAGTCAAAATACTTTTGTCCACCACTGTATATCCCCCCTCACTCTGATATAAGTATATACATGCTGCACCTGTCAGCCATTAAGTCAATATTTGCAACGGTCACAGATAATGACCACTTTATAGTTTTGGGTGACTTCAATCTCCCAACAATTTCCTGGGTGCCTCTCGACTGCTCCAATAATTTTTTAACAGCCACATGTCAACACGACTTTGTTGATGGTGTTATTGAACTCTCGCTGGGTCAAGTAAACGGCATTTGCAACCGCAATGGTAGACTTCTTGATTTAATATTCGCCTCGGATTTCTCTAATCCATTAGTTAACCGAATTGACTCGCTTTCTATACCTGAAGATGTTCACCATCCAACTTTGAGTTACCTTGGGTTATTGTTCCAACTGAATTAGTACCTACAATTGAGCCTAGATAAACCCGTTGTTTTCGTAGAGCCAACTTTCCTCATCTGAACCGCTTACTTTCTCAAACCGATTGGTCATTCCTGAATTCAGATTATACGCCTGAGATCGCTTTTCAAATGTTCTATGAAAAACTGAATGCTGCACTTGACATTTCTGTTCCAAATGTCTTGGAGTCTAATGAGTGTAGAAAGCCGCCTTGGTTTACTCGTAGACTGTCGTATTTAAAAAATCAAAAATCTAAACTCTATAAGAAATTTAAGAAAACTGGTTCTCAAGTCGACTTCTCAAAGTATGCTGTTGCTAAATCAAAGTTCACTCTGCTCAACTCGGAGTGCTACGATACTTATCTAACTTGATGTAAAAATGATTTTCGTGAAAACCCAAAACTTTTCTACACCTTTGTTAATTCTAAAAGGAAATCTTCAATTTTTCCTTCGTCTCTCTATTATAAAAACGACATTGCTACTAATCATGCGGACATTGCTCATTTATTTGCAGACTTCTTCCAATCCACATACACGTCCGCTGGCAATAACTCATTTTCATCTTATCCGTATGCACTCCCCCATACTTGTGGTATTTTAATGCCTGTTATTCAGGAATGCGACGTTTTTCAAAACTTAATGCTCGTTAAACCGTCTTTTTCGTCTGGACCAGACAACATTCCTGGTTGTGTTTTAAAGTATTGCGCTAGTTCTTTATGTAAGCCTTTATCGAGTCTATTTCAAATGTCTCTCAATAATTCGTTTTTACCAACTATATGGAAGGAATCTTTCGTTATACCCCTCCATAAAAAAGGGAGTAAGGCTAACATCGAGAACTATCATGGCATTGCAAAATTATGTGCGATCCCCAAGCTATTTGAGAAACTCATTACTACTCAGTTGCAACACTTTTTTTAGCTCCATTATTTCTCCAACTCAACATGGTTTTATGAAGCGCCGTTCTACATCAACCAATCTCCTTGAGTTTAGTTCTATAATCCGGCGAGGTTTTCTTGAAAAGCAGCAAACTGACGTTGTTTTTACTGACTTTAGCAAAGCGTTTGATTCTGTAAATCATCTTCTTCTTTTGCATTAACTTTCATTAATTGGTTTCCCTGAATTACTGCTCAAATGGATCTCTATGTATTTGTCGAATCGGATCCAGCGAGTCTTATTTAATTCAACTCCATCAAAAGTGGTGAATGTCTTTTCCGGTGTTCCTCAGGGGCGTCATCTCGGCCCATTGCTTTTGGTCTGTTTATAAATGACCTCCCCCAGGTAATAACCTCATCACACGTTTTGATGTATGCGGATGGTAATGGTACTGACTCAATCTTGGTGCCAAAACAATTTGCTGAACTTAAATCATTCAAAGTGCAAGCACATGATATTTTACCGTGATAAACCTCATTTGTTTACCTACTCTATAGGGCACAGCAATCTTGAACGCATCCATACTATGACTGACCTAGGTGTTCTATTCGACCATAAACTTTGCTTTAATGACCACATCGGCATAATAGTAAATAAAGCTAAGGGTGTTTTGGCTTTTATTAAACGCTGGTCTAAGGAATTCGATGATCCCTACATCACAAAACTTCTGTTTACCTCTCTTGTTCGCCCGATCCTTGAATATTGCTCTTGCGTTTGAAAGTGTTCAAAAACAATTTCTTCTGTTTGCATTGCGCGGCCTAAACTGGGAGCCTCTTCGCCCACTACCATCCTATACTGACAGGCTACGGCTAATAAATCTGCCATCGCTGAAGAATCGGAGAACTTGCCATGGCATATTCGTACATAAGCTGATCAATGGCGATATTGATTCGTGTTACCTTCTCAGCCTGCTCTATTTTGTTGTGCCAAGAGTTACGCGGTCGTATCAACCTCTTGCACTTAGCATGTGCAGGACAAATTTCGCACAGCATGATCCTTTTCGCGTTGTATGTGCTAATTATAATACATTGTACCATTTGTTGTTAACTGAATGTTCTCAGTATATTAATTCGTATAATAGCCTTCTCCATCCACCTGATGTGAGCCGGGGCATATCAATAAAAAACTCCCCTATCTAAATGGTAAAGAAGGTTCAATACTTTGTAACCCTTTTAATGTTGACAGATAATTGTTAACTATTTCTATACAAATAAACAAATTCATGCAGGGCTCTAATTTATATGTGGAAAAGTGTTACAGGGTTTAGGGGAAAATAAAAGTGGCAAACATTTCATGAATTGATGTCATCCTGCGTAACTTTGGTGATATTTAAAAAAAAAAACTTTTGCCATTTGCAAAAATTGTACATTTATTTGTATGGTTTTTTTAATTATGTCCAAAAGCGGTTAACTTTTACATAACTTAGGCTACCAAAAACAATCCCTCATACAGTACATCCAAAAAAACATTCTAGTAAAATGGGTCATTTAATTTCTTTTTTGTAAACTAGTTTAAATAAGTAACTAACTAAAATTATCTAT
Organism: Lordiphosa stackelbergi; assembly: GCA_018904235.1. Taxonomy (NCBI): domain Eukaryota; kingdom Metazoa; phylum Arthropoda; class Insecta; order Diptera; family Drosophilidae; genus Lordiphosa; species Lordiphosa stackelbergi. The sequence goes on along the minus strand of JAEIFU010001765.1, from coordinate 31,890 downwards.
GATTATTACTCGGCTGATTCTCCTTATTTTTGTGCTGCAGACGCTGATTCATGGTCAACTCAATCTTGGCCAGTGACATTTCATATTCATTCTTGATCCTCTCATACTCTCGCTTCATATGCTTCTCCTTATCCTCCGCATAGAGTTTGTAATTGTGTGCCGTTCGCTTGGCGCTTTGATATCGCTGTTGGGCCGCTCGCATGGCCTCGTCATGGTTTGCGCGCAGCGTTTGCACTTGCTCACGCCAATGCTGCTCCACCTCGTCCAATGACTGTTTCTGTGACTCCCATTGGGCCATTACGGCTTTCATGGACTTGCGCTCGGAATCAATGCTGGCATGCTGCTCATTCAGTTCGCGCAGCAAATCGGCAACACGCTGATTCTTGGCCTCCAATTCCTGGCGACATTTTTGCAACATGCCCGTTAGTTTGTCCTCCTTTTCCTGTAGCATTTCCTGGACCTTTTCACGTTCGGCCAAAATGGTTTGCTTAAGCAAATCCACTTCGTTTTGACGCTGCTGCAGCTCGGCACAGACCAACTGGTACTCACGCTGCAGGCAAAGACTCTTCTCCTCGGTCTGCTGCAGACGCTGGGTGAAACGCTTCAGCTCGGAGGCAAACAATTTGGCCATCTCATCGCGTACCCGTTGCTCAATGCGTTTGATGCGCGACTGATTGAGCTCCTTAGCCGGTGGACTGGGTGTGCTCTCCTGCTGTTGATTGATGTATTCCTCAAATTGTTTGGCCTTGAGTTTTAGATCATTTATGAGACGTTCTTGTTGTATGGACAGCTGGATTTTCTCCTCCAATTCTATTTGCAGTGCCTTGGATTGCTCCAGCTCATCGGTCAGCTCCTTCAGTTCCTTGGCCTGCATGGTGTTGACATTTTGAAGTTTAAGCATTTGAATCTCAGCCTAAAAATAAAAGTTTTCATAAGAATTGATCTTTGTTTGGTCGCCTCAAGCTTACCCTAGTGATCTCAGCCAGATGTTCCAGGCAACGACTGCAATTGTCAGAGCTCTCCTTGGCGGCTGCTTTGACCTCTTCGCGTCTCAGTCGGTCCGCTTTCTCTTTGAGTGCCTCCAGTTCGCGTTGATGGCACAATTTCTCCGTTTCTAGAATCTTGGTCAGTTCCTGAGACTTTAACTCGGCCAACTGCAGTGTACACTGCAGACTGGCCACCTGTTGGCGTTGTTCCTGCAACTCTTTGAGGCTATCCGATTCGCGTAATTTGTTTAATTGAAAGTTGAGCGTCTCCTTATCATTGGACACATCAGCATAGAGTTTCTTAAGCCGATCCACCTCGCTTTGGGCATCCTTCAGCTGAATCTTGTGGCGCTCCAGATCGATACGCAGATGATCAATGGAGGCGCGGGATTTTAGCTGGACATTTTCTTTACTCAATTTTTCATGGTTTAGTTTAAGACTTTCATGCTCTTGCTTGAGCTCCTCCAGATCCACCTGGAGGTTCTTGAACTGTTCACTTAGCTGGCTATGTTGTTGCTGCAGCAAATCTCCTTCGTTCTGTTCCTCTTGCATGACCTTCAGACGATGCTCCAGGCGTTGCTGTTCCTCCTTCAAAGTGGCCAGTTGAACTAGATGCTGATTCTCCTGTTCGCGATACTTTCGTATATCTTGATTACGCTCTTCCAGCTGCTTCTCTAGGCGGCGCACCTCCTCGCGTTTGCTCTTGAGATTGGCCAGAGTGCGAGAGAGCTCCTGCTTGATGTGACCCATGCGATCGACGGGATCTAGCGGTGTACTGCTGGTCGCCTCCTTTAGCTGATGCTGCTGCAGCAGCGTATCCATTAGATCCAACTCGGTGGTGGTTCCGTTCACTCTCTCAGTTAGCTTGTCTATGGTCTGTTGCATGCTATCCACCTGGCCATGCAGTTCGGCTATGCACTGCTTCTGGCGTTCGCATTCCATTTCATAGTTGGGCTTATTGTTCAATTGATTGCAACGACGTTGGGCCACATCCAACGCGGTGTTTAGCTCATTTATTTTGGCCGCCTTGTCCAGCATCATGTTCTCGTGGCTCGACTGCAGGGCATTGTAACGCGTTTGCAGCTGCTCCAATTCCTGCTTCTTTTTGTCCAGCTGATCGGAGGCCTGGTTGAGCTGTTGCTGCATCAATTCCACCTGAGCCCGCTGATGCTCCTCCAATTGCTGTATGCGTTTATCCGTTTGCCGCTCGTCACGCTTATGGCAATCCCTCTCGACCATGTTATACTTGAGCTGCACTTCCGACATCAACGCCTGGGCCGTCTCCAGTTGGCCCACCAGTCGCGTGTTCTCCGCCTCCAGAGCTTTCTTCTCGTTGCGCAGCTTTTCCAGATCGTTTTCCTGATTGGAGCAACGCTGTTTGGTCTCCACCAGCAGCTCATGGTTATTTTGGTTTTCGCGCAAAGCACGATCCAGTTCGGCCTGGCTAATCATCCACTTCTTTTGATACTCATCGAGCTTTTTATGCGCCTCCGTGGTCAGTTGATTGATGTTGTGAAGCTCGCGAGTCTTGGACTCGAGCATCATTTTGAGTTTATGCATTTCACTGGCTTGGATCTGTTCAGCGGCATGCTGCTGTGGGTGGGCGTGAGTTTGTGGATGAGGCGGTGGTGGCAGTAGATCCGAATGAAAATTCGATGTCGAGTCGATTGTGCTCTCGTCATCGTCCATATCATTGAAGGCATTCTCCAGCAGAATGCCCAACTGAGGGTGAAGAGGATTAATGGAGAATTCTGAAATTCCTTTACATTCACTACAAACCTCCTCCTCGTGGCGCTTTTGATCCTGCAGATCTTCCTCCTCCTCTTGTCGCTCTAGCGTTGAGTTTACCTTCAGAGTGTCGGCGCCTTGGAAGAGGCTAACACCTGGGGTATTCATTTCCTACAGACGCAAGCGACCACGCGCGCGCCCAAGTCCGTTGAAATTGTTTAATTAATTTAAATGAGTTTTGTTTGCCAAAGCGCAGGCGCTGTTTATATCAGTGTGACCGTATGCTGAAACGGGAACGAGTCACTGGTGACTGTAGCGTGGCTATCGATAAACAGTCATAGCGCCATCTAGCGGATTTAAGTCGTAGCTTTAAAAAACAGCTGACTCGGAGATCTAATTGCCGGCTGCAAAACAATCAAAATCAAATGTCAGGCATTCGCTGCCTTAAAAAGTTATTCCTCACATCTCCACAACGTAATCCCGTCTGCCTTATAAGCCAGAGAACATTGGCCAAACGTATGCCTAGCTCTGACCCATCATCATTAGTTGCCGCAGCCGCAGCTCAACTCGGCCAGCCGCCCAAAATGCGTGCAGATCCCGCCTTCACCAAGGTGTCCACACCCGAATTTCAAAGCATATTCACACCCGAGCTGGAGGCTTTGATTGCTTTATTTAAAAAGTATGACTATGAGTTGAGAATTGCGGGCGGAGCGGTACGTGACATTTTGATGCACATCAAACCCAAGGACATTGATCTGGCCACCACAGCCACGCCGGACCAAATGAAGCAGATGTTCGAGCAGGAGGAGGTGCGCTTAATCAATGCCAAGGGTGAGAAGCATGGCACCATTACTCCTCGCATCAACAACAAGGAGAATTTTGAGGTGACCACCTTGAGGATTGATGTGCGCACGGATGGGCGGCACGCCGAGGTATTGTTTACCACCGACTGGCAATTGGATGCCAATCGTAGGGATTTGACCATTAACTCCATGTTCCTGGGCTTCGATGGCACCGTCTATGATTATTTCTTTGGCTACGAGGATGTGCAGGAGCGTCGTGTGCGTTTTGTGGGCGAAGCAGAGATACGCATACGTGAGGATTATTTACGCATTTTACGCTACTTTCGTTTCTACGGGCGCATAGCCAAGGAGGCCAACGAGCATGATGCAGCCACCTTAAAAGCCATCAAGGCGAATAATGAGGGTTTGGCCCGGATAAGTGGCGAGCGTATATGGACAGAGCTGCAAAAGATTCTGGTGGGCAACTATGCTTACGAGTTGATACGAGAGATGCATCAGTGTGAGCTGCTGGAGCACTGCGGTTTACCTAATCAGCCCAACTTGAAGGAGTTCCAACGTCTGTGTAAGGAACTGGAGCACTTTGATAAGCCTCATCAGGCCATTTTGTATATGATTTCATTGTTAAACTCGGTGGAGGAAGCCATGAAGCTGCATCAGCGTTTGAAGCTGTCGGCCCATGAGCGAGATTTGGCCTTGTTTATTACACAGCAAAGGGACAGGGTGAGTTGGAGTAGGACTATACTTGCCTATCGTTAATTCCCCCATTTCAACAGGTGGACACTGAGTACCAAACGCTGCGTGACTATCAGAAGCTATGCCTGCAGCCAAATGTGAGACGTGACTATGTGGAACAGCTGCTCAAGTACACCAACAAATTGGAACTCTACCAGCAGCTTAAGCAGTGGAACACACCCCAATTCCCGCTGAATGGCAACCTGCTTAGTGCTCGTGGTGTTGTGGGCAAGAAATGTGGCCTGGTGCTGGGCAAGTTACGACTTTTATGGGCCGACAGTGATTTCCATTTGACGGCCGAGCAGCTATTGGACAAGCTACCCGAGATTCTGAATCAAGTGGAGTCAGCTACCGAGGATACACCTCACAAAAAGCCACGCAAAATATAATCCAGCTAGTTTAATCCATCAATTTTGTTGCGTTTTTGTAAAGATCTGTATGGGTCTCTTAAAGCCCGCCTCACAGTGTTCAGGTACGCCCATCAGTTCCATGCTGGCAAAGCCCACCTCCGAGCTCAACAGATAATCCGTAAAATCCTGCGGTTTAAATTGAATCTTCTGGTAATTCTCACGTATTTGGTCCTGGAACAGATTTTACTTATTACTTTTAAACGTCTCTGGATCTATTTGGAACTTACCGACAGCTTCTTGCGTCTCTTATAGTTGTCAAAGGACTGCGGCTCTAGAATCAACTTGCCTCCTGGTTTCAATTGCTTAAACATGCGTCGAAAGGCCTGCTTAAGGCCCGCATCACAGAAATTCAAGTGTATCCATTTGGTAACCGATAGACATAATATCACCTCGAATTGGGCACGTTCAATCTCTAGCAAGACATCATCCTCCAGCACATAGTTGCCATGCACAAATTTCAGGTTGTACGGAAACTGGGAATGGTCTGTCGTCTGACGTTTAAGTGAGTTGATGGCCAGTTGTGCCTCCTGCACCAGACTGCGATCAATGTCCAAGCCAACTAGACTTTTGACTTGAAATTTCTTGGCAATTTCAATGGATAAATGACCCGAATTGCAGCCAATGTCCAAGTAGATGTTTATCACGAAACAGTTCCGCATGGCCGGCCAGCATATCCAGGCGTATGTCATGGAAATCTTTGTCCAGTATACGCTTGCCATAGTAATGCTTGTAGTTGCCATACAAAAAGCTTTGATTTTTGTGGTGTTTGGAGTGGTTTGAGCTGGAGGGAGTGTCCAGCTGCAGGCGTTTCTTGGGGCTCTGGGGCTTTAGTCTTTTGATTTCGTTTGAGGTGACAGCATTAGTTGTGGCTTTGCGCTTCACTGAGGTCTTTTCCTCTATGTTGTTGTTGTTGTTGTTCTCCACAGGCAGCGTAATCGTACCGGCATCTAAACGTTTGTAAACGTTTGGTTTAAGACTGTTTGATTTAGGTTTGTTCTTATACTTACCTTCCATTCCTTCCATGGTCTTATTTGTCCGCCCACCTTTCAGGAAAGTGGAAATCGCCAAGACTTTTTAAACAAGTTTAATTTAAACATAAACAATCGGTGGTGTTTTTTTTTCTGCCGGCGTGGTCAGCTGTTTTTGGAAATGGCGCTCCACATTGCAGTGTGACCGTTTTCACGAAGTCTTAGGCCGGGTTTATATTGGGGCACACTGTGACCAAAGTACTCAAAAGTCCAAAGTGTTTACATTGGCGTCACAGAAATTGCAGGTCACAGCGCTGTGCCTGCGCTGCGACTATCCAAATGAGTACTTTGGATGTGAACGCTTCTGGTCGTCGTCACAGTGCGCCACTGTGCTCATAAAAGTGAACATTGAACTCTTCATGAGCTTTGAGCCAGATCCGCATACATGAAGCAAACTGTACCGGGAACAATCAAAAGAGAACAATGGAGACGCCCAAAATTATAAGTCGCGATCGACGTGTGGCCATTCAGTGGAATGCCGGTTTGATCCCCAAGCTTATTGATTGCCAATTATAAAAATCGTGATGCCAAGGAGTCTAGCTGGTACAGCATTGCCGATCAGCTTGTCGTCACCAAGAAAGATGGTGTCGACAAATGGAACAGCTTGCGATACACATATCAAGTGAGTGTACAATTCAATGCAAAAGCTACCCGAATGTAATTGTGTTTTTATTTACATTTTGCAGACAACAGACTTGTGGCACTTGGATAAGAAAGTGCTCTCCGTCTAAAGCACCAATGCAATAGGAGAAGTTCCATTTATCATCAAAGCCTTAAGCAATATTAAGACAGTCAGCAGCTGTACCTGGAATCGTGCATTTGTCGAATGAACCAAAGTGCTCTGAGACTCTGAGTCCGACACCGAAGCGGCGGAAACCGAATCTGGATAATATGCGTGTTAATGAAGTCCATGTTGGATGCCATGTGTACAATATCCACCCGAAAACTTGTCCTATGCTCTGAATTCAGTGACTATATAGCGTCCAAGTTTCGTTAATTCGAAGATGAGTCAATTGAAGTCAATTGGATGAATTTGACCAAATTAAAGCAGTGGAGAATCTCTTTAAGATTATGAGGTTCTGGAGGATCTTAAAGATACTAGCTTCGACATTAAGTGCTACAACTCCGAACTCCATGTACAGTATACACATATCAAATAAATAAACATATGTAATTAAATACTTTTAATTAAATGTCTTCAACACTTTTTTAAATTGCATAGCATGTTTCCGGAATTATTCTACTAATGAGAGAGATGTCACAAATGCGCACATAATTTTTAAATTTGTGCGGAATACTTCGCACAACAACTCTCCATTTAACTTGGCCATAATGCCTTCCTTCTTCCCTTCGCTTTGGCTTGGGTTCATCTTCGTCCAGCACCCACAACAGCACAGGCCACTAACTCTTTCGCCTTTGGCGCATACAAAATTTAATTTAATATAAACACAATTAAAAAAATACACGAATACACCATAAATGACGCATAATAACCTTTATCAAAATGTTTAGGTCGCAAAAAAACCAAACAAGGTGGTCACAGTGTGACTTAAAAAAGAACTTGATCGATATGCTTGTCACAGGAAAAATAGTTCAAATTAGCTAGTTTTGAGCTAACTCATTAGAATCAGCTGTTCAATTAATTGTTGTCACAAGCGTGCCACCCTTCGGCACAGAAACACTGTGACGCCAAATGAGTACTGGTGTTCACATTGAAAAGTACTCGTTAATGTGGCACACGATTTCTGTGACAAGCCATTTGCCGTTCACATTGAGCTGTGACACTGAAACGTGCCGCGCTGTGGCCCAATGTAAACCCGGCCTTATTTTTATGCCAGTCTGGCAACTCTAACTTAGTGGCAACCCCAAAACGTTGGCGCGCTTTTGAAATTGCAACGTATTTTATATGTAAATTATTCAGTACTTGCTAACCACCCTCTGCCTGGCAAACAGTCAATGCATGGCAAATCAATCGATTCATATACAAACACAAATGGCCTGCTGCAACTATTTTTACTTTTATATTATAGAATTTGCACAATTTGCATAACAAAAGACAGGCTAATGAAAGCAAAATATGTTGCGTAAATCCTGTTTATTGTTTGATACATCCGAAATGTGAGACGAATGCAGAGGAACGCGTGCCGCATATTGACCCCTTTTATGTGAAGGCGAAGGAAGGGTGACAGCAGCAAATTATGCCAATGATGCTTAAGTGTGGACCGACCAGTGGTCAGTTGAAGTGTGTTTGGGCAAGGGTGGAATATAAATTTTGTTTTTGATTAAGTGACAGGCGCAGCGCTTGACTTAAGTCGAGGGAAAAGAATTTTGGTGAAATTTGAATTTTAAATGACTGGGAAAATTAAAAAATCTTGAAGACATTTCCCTGCAAAAAAATAAAAATTTAAATAAATTTCCAGTTGCATGCGGCGCCGCCAAGGGCCATAACAAAACCAGTTTTTTTTAGTTTGACAAAAGGATGCAACATCTATTAAAACTTCAAATGACTTGCAGCTTCCGCACATCCACCATGTCCAGGTCCCTGCTTGATGGATGGGTCACGCACACTCGCACATCCCGGTAGCATATGAAATTCAAAACCCGTTTTTGTTGTTACCTCAAAGCTGCACAGCGTCCACGTCCAAAAGCATTTAATCTGCTGCACATGCGCAGAAAGGATTTGTTTGGTCAAAAAAAAAAAGAATAACCCTAAGGGGCGGCAAGGCAACAAGGCCACCTAGATATGGTCCATGGTCCATTGCCTTGGTCGCTCTGGTAATTCAATTCAAGCATCAGCCTCGAAGGGTGGCAAAAGGGTTGCCCGCACGCAAACGCATTGTAACTTTATAATTTTGGGTCAGCGTGTTTGGTTGTCCACATTCAAATTTCCATTTTTCACCCCCCAACCCCCCGTGCTGTGCAGCCTCAAATGTAGCAGCAAATTATTTTGAACTTTTGCAGCAGCCTGCCCAAAACGGTCATCTGTTTGTTCAGTGGATGCGACGTTAAGGGGTTTTCTTGGTTTTTGTAATTAAAATTTTGTTTGATATTGTGACAGTTTCTGATTGTAATGTAAACTTGGCTATACAGCCCCTTAAAGGGGCCACGCCAAGCCTCTCTCAATCTCTTGGCGTGTGTGCTTACAATTTTTCGCACAAGAGAAAGTGACCTAGACAAAATCCTCTAAAACTTTAAAGTTGTACTCTCCCATTCTAACAGATTGTCCAAGACGCAAGGAATTTCTGTCCGCGGATACTAGGTATTTCGTCTTGTCCTCATTTTAGAGGTAAAAACCCATAAGTTCAGACTACTTCTCAATTTCTGAAAACGCCCTGCTTACCGCCCGTTCGTTAGATCTTTTCGAATAAATGCGCCCGTTCTGTTGGCATGTGGGAGTCACTCGATAAGGTATTGCCCTGCCTAAAACCTCTTTTGGTATCAAATGGTTCGAAAAGAGCTTTGAGTACTTCTCAACGTTGCTGGTACAATAAAAGTAGACATGGCTTCGAAGAACCTTGACCTTATCGGTGTGTCGAAGGCTGAATCAACAAAAAGATGGTATGATTTGATGCCGATTTGTCGTAATATCTGGTCTGTAAGGAGACTAATCCCGTGGTAGTTCGCGCAAACTGCAGTGTCTCCTTTTTTAAAGATTGGACAGAGAACACTTAGGTTCCAATCGTCGGACATGCTTTCGTCAACCCATATACGACAAAGAAGATGGTGCATGCGCCTTACCAATTCTTCGCCTTGAACAATTCAGCTGGCAGCTCATCAGCGCCAGCTGATTTGTTGTTCTTTAGTCTTTGTATGGCTGAACAGACTTCCTGTTGATTCGGTGGGTGTATCTCTAATAGGGTGTTCCAAAACAAAAGAAAACAATTTTTTCGGCAAATCAAATGCTATCGCTCCCAAACTTGTTACTGATCAATATTATATGCTACCACACAATTCTGCCAAGTTTGATACAAATCGGATGACTATAGCATATAGCTGCCATAGGAACGATCGGTCGAAAAAGTAGAAAAGTTTTAACCGTACTCATGGAGTATGACATACGATTCCACTCTTCGCATATATCGGAAGGGAATGGCGAGGTTTCCCTGAGCAGTTGGGCAAGTTTAGCTGTGTAGGCTTCAGAGGTCCCTTTGTGATTGCAGCTTTCGACGTGTGCCAGAGCGTAAAGCATGCGCCACACTAAGCGGGTGCGTACCTTGGCTGCAACAAGGCAATGATCCGAGTCTATATTGGCTCCTCTAATCGCGCACACGTCTAGTACACTCTATGAATGCCTTCCGTCGATCACAACGTGATCAATCTGATTTCGCGTTCGTTGATCAGGGGACTTCCAGGTCGCCTTATGGATGTCGAGGTGTTCAAATCTCGTACTACTTATGACCATGTTCCGGCCTGCAGCAAAGTCTATTAGCCTCTCTCCGTTACCGGAGGTTGTTTCATGAAGGCTAAATCGGCCGACTGTCGATCCAAATCTCCTTCTCTCCCGATTTTCTCATTTAAATCGCCTAGCACGATCTTTATGTATTGATCGGGGCAGCGCTAGTATAGTCGTTCCAGGCGCTGATAGAATTTGTCTTTTATCGGGTCTTTCTTGTCTTCTGTCTATTAAAATGTTTTTCCTTAAGGCCCTCTTCTGGTATAGAGGGCTAAATTTTACATGTTTTTTAAAAATTCGTGGAAACATATCGGGAAGAGATTTTGTAATTCTGTTTTTATATTTGGTTGTACAATTCATTATAAAAAATACAAAATTAAAAATTTGTGAATGCGAGGGTTATTCAAAAAGTTCTCGGGATCCAAAGTAGGCTCTTCTAAAAAAAAAATGTGTCGATGGTACCCACGTATCCGGGAGTTACAATCATCAGAAAGCAAAACGGAAGATGGGAAGTTGATTAGTATGAATACCTTTATCGTCCGTTGCAGAATTGTGAAAATAATAATTGAATTTGGAAAAATGGCGGCCTTTTCAAAACGAAAAATCGATTTTTGACCATTTTTTTTCGCAGTCCAGTGTACCAAAAAAATAGTAAAAACTTTTTTTCTCAAAGATCGAGGAAGGACTAGCAACGTTAATTCTGGTTTCGAGATTAATGCGTTTAAAGTTTGAAGTAATGCGAAAATAACTTGTATTTGTGAAGACATTGCTCGACAAAAAAGGCTATATCTTCTAACGTATTTTGAATTTTGAAAAATCCTTTTGGGATAATATTTTTGATTTTCTAAGCTAAAAAATACAAAAAATACAAAAAATGCTGAAAAAAAAAAATTGTGAGTGTCGATACGAGTCAGATTAGATAACATGAAATGATGAAAAGATATCATTTCCATACGAATGTCCCATTTCTATCATTTCTCGAAAAGATGAAATGCCTCGAAAAAGTAGGCGTATTTGCTAAAATAAAAAGGTAAAAAATTTACTAAAACAAGGTGTATTTAGCTTTCGCTGATAGTTTAGGGCGATGGCAATGCGTTCGCCACGAGGAATGCTGTTGAGGGGTAGTCTTGCTAATATTCAAAGTCAGTTTGAAAGTCGCCTGTTATTACAACAAAGGGGCAAGTGTCAATGAGCAATTGTCGGAAGGCTTCATTTAGATGAAAGATAAGAAGAGCAGGGAGGCTATTAAATGTGACACATGATGCTAAATGTAAGAGCTCATTTGAAAAATCACAAGCTCTTTAATTTGTATAGAAATCAGCCATGGGAATCTTTCAAAAGAAGAAAACTAAAAGAGGAAGACCGTTTATTCACTGTTATGTAACTGTTAAGTCACTGTTTAGTCACTGTTAAGTCACTGTTTCCCCTTGCTTTCACAGCTTCACTTGACGCTGAAATCAAATTTTACTCCTACTAAAATCTTCCGTACCGAAATTAAAGATGTTTCACATCAAAAATTTTCTAGACCAGAAGAGGGCCTTAAGTCTGGGCGCGGATAGACGATCGTCAACTGGTGTGAAGCTGATGACATAGCGGCGCAGTCTATCACTCACTACAAAGCCGCACCCAAACTCGTGCTTGGAAGCATGCCCGCCGTAGTAGATCTCCCAGGGGGGTGTTTTCTGTTCTGTTTCCCCCGTTGGTGATGTTATTATCTTGCTCCCATGTCCAATCCATCGCATTTCCTGAAGTGCGCTAACGTCCTATGAATATTTCTTGAGGACATTCACCAAATCAATATCGGCATTATCTTTGTTGAGGGTGCGGACATTCCAGGTGTATATCCTCGTACCCGAGGCATTGTTGTCACATTTCTCTTACCTTAAGCAAAATATCGTTCTGCTTCCCATAAGAAAGAATACACTGTTATTTGAATTCTGGATTTAAAGACAAGGAAATGTATTGCAATGAATGTGGCTTTTATTATTATTATTATTTTTTAATATGGAAAGCAAGATAAAATTAACGAAAATTCAAAAATTCCCGATAAATTTTCTATAGGTAAAATAATTTTTCAAAATTTCATGAGCGCAATGTGGAAAAAGTCATATCTTCCACAGTTTCGTTGATATATAGTTTGTACCTTCTAGAGATAGTTTGTAGTGAGCATTATTTATCGATTTGCCGCAAGCTCTCAAGTTATAAGCGAAAACGATCTTGAAGTGAGAACCTTTTACTAAAAGTGAGAAAACTCGTCCTTACAATGCATTTGACAACGTTTGTGTTCATTTTGAGTCCAGTGTTGTTGATTCTTTGCCTCTGTGTAGATTTTATAAAATCGCTTTAAATTTAAATACAATTGTGATTTGGCGACCTTTCTAATTGTAGATGTATTGTCTCCGGCTCGAGGTCAGTTAATAGAAAAGATTTATTTTTTTTTCTCCGATATATTTCGGTTGCTCTTCTTACATTAAATTAAATAATACAAAATTGAGTCGTAGGTGATCGAAGTTAAAAAATAAAACTTCAAAAAATTGTTCTTATGCCAAATGAAAATTGGAAAAAGATCACCTTTTAGTCGCCTTCCCTTTTCCTCATTAATCTGCATGACTATTGGACCTCATTTGGCCCATAAATCTAGCTTAATGCGACATTGACCCAAGAAACCAGGCCAGAGCCTCGAACCTTGAACCTCGTCTTAAAGGAAAAGTCTTTACGGGTGAATGGATTTACCAGTTCAAGCTGGCAAAACACATAAGGAAACCAACCCCGCACGCTCAATGAAAAATCACTTCAATTTTGAGGCAAAAATCATTAAATTCGTCACAAAAAAAATAAAAGGAGAAAAAAGGGAAAAATCCAAAGAAAAATTGCGCAGGCAAGGGTTGCAGACCTTTAAGACCAAAGGATCGTTCTTTGTTTGCATTTCACCTCTGAGCGTAATTTACTGTGAACCCAAACGGAAGATGAGGATAACTATCTGGCTGGCTGGGGAGGGTTCGCTGCAGCGAGCAAAAGTGACATCATAAGACGTGACACATTCTTGAACTGCAATTTTTGCACCCTTTGATACCTGGGCAAAGGTTTTTCATTTCGGTTATTTGATCGCTCGTAAATCGCAAACAGCAAATCGCAATCCTTGAACGATTTTCGCACTGTGGGAATTTTTTTTAGAGAAAGCGTCTGACATGATCGATGGTTGTCTAGGGTTTCAATTGGGGTTAGTGAAATTCGAGTTGTTGGGGAAGCTTTAGCGCTTTATTAGGAACTAAGCTGTTGCTTTCTGAAAATGTGGAAAACCAGTTTGATTTTCCACTTTATTTTTTGAGTTTTTGTTTGACGCGTGTCCAACAAAAGTTAACCCCTGGTGACCGCTTGACCAGTTGCTGGGCCTGAAATCCAGTTTTGAGTTTGTTGTTGTTTTGGGTTGTCAGCACATCCTATGGTCAGTGGCACGTGCGTGTGATTAAGAAGTCGCCTGTGGTCAGTTATGACCACCTAAGATCTTAATAGTCAAACACACATAAATACGTTCGTACATGCATACATACACACATACTCGGCAGTTGGCTGACTCGCCTGCTGCTGGACCATTATCAACCCTTTCATTTTTTTATTTTACCTCCATTCAGCTTTTTCATTTTTGTTAGAAATTTTGTGATTTGAACATTTTATAAATGCTACATTTTGGCAAAGGACTCTGTCATTGTCATTCTGGATCACACACAAAAAAAGGGGTAGCTCCTAAATACAAAGCATCGCCCAGGATGCTGAACTCAATTGTTGAACCCATTGAAAAGCGTTGTGTTTGAAATTTTCGCCACTTCCACTGACCCTCCGCACAGACCCACAGAGACAGAGAGAGAAAGAGAGAGCGCGGGAAATAGGAAAGAGCATTTTGTGTACTCTTAAAAAAATTCACAAAAATGGTCTTGATCTCAAGTCAAAAGTTTGCACATTTTCAAGGACTTAGTTAGAAACGAACCATCAATCATCGAATGAGCTATTGTCAATATATTTCCAGACATTCACAAAAAAAAAAAAACATCAACGCTTTGGTAAAGAAATTAATGATCTTTGCGAATAAAAATTGTCGAGGGGCGAAATCCTTAAAGTAAAAATATATCAAAAAAATTATTAATCTATCATGGCAAACGAAGCCACTGACAAGTATATCAAATGTTACTAGATGAGGTTTAATTGTTGACAGTTGAAAACGACTGCTCCTCAATGCCAAGTGGATTCCAATAGTAATACACATCCAGTGTTGGGCAAATTTTAATTAACAATAAAATAATTGTAATTGCAATAATTTTTGACGAACTCTAACCGTATACCGAAAAGAACCGAACTCAGAGCCGGTACCGGAACCAATATTTTGAATTTTTTGAATACCGTCGATTTCGCGGACTACGAATTCATTGTACCAGGGGTCGTTTCTTAGTGAATTGTTCTTAAAATTTACCATAGATTTTGGTTTTGCTAGTCGCTTTGTTCCTTTCTTTTCGCCCATACAATTCGACCCCTGGAACTGTTTTGCGAACTAAAATTAGTATTTTAGCTTTTGAAGTAACAGACATTTTTGGTTTCCCATTTTCGGATACATGCATTAGGCTGTCTTAATAGGCAATTTTTTTTTTGCGAAATCAAATACGCATTCCCTCTATTTTTATTCCATTTGACCTCATTTACTCCATAAATAAATATTATTGCGATTGGACTATGATAACCCGTGCCGACTTGATGCCAAACTTTTTACATGAAAATTTGTACTGACTTACTATTGACAGTGAATATTTCTTTATTAGGAGGTGCCCTTACTGGACACCGCCTAATAGAAAGACGCGCCGCTAGGCTCTGCATCATACACAATGACTTCTGTAGAAGCTGCAACTCAATGGATGAGGTACCACCTCCTCTGTCATTGTCCAGCTCGTAGCAGAAGGCGACTTTCAGTTCTGAGTCGTCCTTTTCTAAACGATCTGTCAGACATATCTGAAATAGATGTAGCCTCGCTGCTCAAATTTCTACTATTTTCTAAAATGTTTAACGGGGAAAACCCTCCCTCTTCGACGACAGCGTAGAAAGGGTTATATGGTAACATAACGGGCCTTCATTGGCCAAAGTGAAGAAATAGGACTCTCCCATTTTAACCATTGCAACCTAACCTACTACAGGAAGAATAATTAATTAAGTTTTTATTACTTAATACCACTTTAAGAACTGCGTAATTTTACTGACATGTTGACTGATTGAAAAAATATTTTTGATGTTTTGTGCGCTCTTTTTCGCTGCTTTAAAATTTTCGGATCAGAATTTTAAGTGAAGTGGTGCATCTCCTTATTATATTGAACATCGACACGTTAGGTCGCGTCAGCCTTAAAGAGCAAGTTCTGACATGTATAAATGTAAGTCGGCACGGGTTACCGTGGTCCATCTTCTTTAAATTTTAATTATAACTGCTTTGACAAAAAGTAAAATATTGAGAGGGTATGCGTCAAAGAAACCACTTTGATTTTTTTTGCACCGGCATTTTCTGAAAGATTAATGACTAAGGAACAGTGTGTACTTCAGTGATGTTCAATGTCATTCGGAAAGCGACTAATATTTAGAAAAAACTTTGACATTTGCTTAAAGAAAGTTGGGAAATATCAAAAACATGTTTCGAAAGTGTTGAGTCCTCGACTCAAACTGTGCGAAATTTGAAAAAACAAAATTTTAAAAAAAACAACTCAATTTGTGGATCAATTCGTGAATCGAGTGCGTGAAACTGGAATGTTGGTGGATAAACCAACCCGTGTACGTACACGTCCGGTGCGTTCGAAAGAAAACATTGCCAAGTCAGCCGTGGTGGCCAATTGACCGAAATTGTTTTTCATAAATAAATGACCATAACCAACCTTTCCAATAAATGTTCATCCTTTGAAAAAATATCGGTCCGTTTTATTATAGCAAAATTAAATTCCAATTTTTAAATGGACCACCCTGCATTTTTTGAGATTTATTTCAGATATTTCGAAAGACGTTTAGAGGTTTGCTAAAGTTGAATTTTCCCCACAAATCGGGATTGTTGATTTGAAAACTAAGAAAATCGTAGTTATTGACCAAGTTATAAAAAAAATTCAAAAACAGTACGTGAACCCGATTTTTGGGGAAAATTCGACTGGAGCAACCTCTAAACGTCTTTTTAAAAAATATTAAAAATACTTTACTCTATAAGCTTTCAGAAAATGCCGGTGCACCCGTGAAAATAAAAAAAGGAGAAAACCAAGCTAACTTCGTCTGTGGCGAAGTTTTTATACCCTTGCAAATGTTCTGAAATCTCAGAGTATAAGAACACAAACAATTTTCCAACTAAACCCATTTTCCGATCGATGGTTCCTATAGCAGCATATCTTATAGCTTATAGCATTTGGCTTTGATAAAAATTTGCTTATCTGTGGGAAAGCATTGACAACAAAAAGGTTTTTTCTCCAAGACTCAAATTTCCACCAAATTGTGCAAATCTGTTGGAAAGCATATAGTATTAGAATTGAAAACTAAAAAGTTTCTCTCACAAAGACCCATTTTTTACCGATGGTTCCTGTGGCAGATATAACATACAGACATCTGATTTTGACCAAAATTAGCAAATCGCTGTTAAAGCATATAATATTAACAATTGCTGAGTTTGGAGACGTTAACATAAAAACAAAAAAGTTTTTCTCGCTAACACCCATCCGAAAAGTATGCAACACTTTTTACCTCTGCTATTTATTATCCGATCTTGATGAAAATTAGAGGGATTTTAGTTATTGCCAATATAATTTAAAGTTATAAATTTGAAACTTGATATCATAAAATAAAAAATTCATATATTAAAAATTTGTTATGAGAATAACATTGGTGTTTTTGCTCGGATCACGTCGCGCGGGGCGGGGGTGTTCGTGGCAAAAATTTGTACCAAACTTGATCTGCGTGCAGACAATAGGAGTCTACTTGTCAAGTTTCGTTGCTCTAGCTCTTCTAGTCTTTGATATCTAGGTGTTCATACAGACAGACGGACGGACGGTCAGACGGACAAGGCTATATCAACTCGTCTGTTGATGCTGATCAAGAACATATATACTTTATATGGTCGGAGTCGATTCCTTCTGCCTGTTACATACATTTGCACGACTTCAGTATACCTTTTTTACTTTAAGAGTAACGGGTAGGCGTTCAAACCAGGGATCGTAACAGTAATAATTTTTAAAATAAAAATTATTTTTAACAGTTATTTTTATTATAAAAATTGAAATAACACTTATTTTCAATTTTTATTAGTAAAATAAAATAAGAGTTATTTTTCAATTTTTAGAATAAAAATTGAAAATAAAAATTGATTTGGAATATCTTTTAAACCAGGCGCTGCATTTTAGAAGTAGACATATATCTGTGATCTATGTTTCAATACCTTTCCATTGATACATCACATGTCCTTGAATGATCAATATTAAGGATACCAAAATTTTTTTATTCCTTCAGTGCTTCTTTTTATACATATCGCTCACTTACTTTAAGTCTCTCATAACTCAAACACGTAAGAAAAGTTGGTCAAGCTCTGCAAAATTTAAAAGTTGTTCAGTGTTTCAGTCCCAGAGTTTATGTATGCAAGAAATTTTGACAACACTGCAGATGCAAACTATAAACCGAACCAAAATAAACCAAACCGCTAATTCGTGCTCATAAACCGAACTAAACCGGTGTCCTATTAAGCAGCAAAACCCAAACGAAAACTGCACGCTTAAAGAAGACTTTATAAGTTATAAAAAAAAGGTACTCTTCGTGATTACCTCCTAAAACATATGGGCTAATCCGAAAATTTTTAAACCAAGGGCTGAAATTTAAAGTTGTCCAAAATCCAAATGTTTGTAAATGGAATAATAGGATACATATTCAAACTTCAAAATATGTAAGCAATATTGTTCTAAGGTGGTTTGTTTGTTCTTGGCAGAGGCATACCTGAACTTGCCTCTTGCTTGTATTAATTTTTGAAAAAAAAGGGTTTTTATATTGGTCAAAAAAATGGTAAAAACTGTCGTTTCAGTATTTTGAGCTTAGCTAAACTTAAAATTTGATTCATTTTCTTTAATTTAAGGTACTCATTATATTTGTAAGATATCTAATATATATTAAAAATTTAAACTAAAAACGGTTTACTGTGTGTAACGTCCGCAACGCAAAATAGGGTTTTTTTTAATTTAACAGAATGAATTTTAATAATTTGGTTTTCCAAACTGGCTTAATAAACTGAGTTTTTTATGCCCTTTAATCTGATGGAAAAAAATACCTTTATTACACATTTTATGAAAAAAATTAATGCCAAAATGTGTAACGTCCGCAACGAAACGTCCGCAACAGACCAAAAATTAAGATATTTTAATAACGGGACGACTTATCATTCTTTTGAAAGCTGGGTTGAAATGGTCATTTATTCCACTTAATTTTTTGTCATCAGACTTTTTTTGTTTATTATGCAAAATTCGCTAAAAAATGTGGAAATGTACATAAACCTCAAGGTCGACTTCAATTTTTTGTAACGTCAGAAACAGATAACCTTTTATTTTAAATTGGGTTTGAAAGTACCCGAAGAACTGCATTTTGCCCGATCAAGAGATGTATTCCATACGTGTATACCAAATTGAGAAATAGCTACATAGAGTCCAACTGAGATATGATGCTCTTGCATTAATATGAAAATACAAATGATATAACGACATATTCTCATCTCACATGGAAAGTGTAAGATACATCAATTTGAAAATTTTACACAAATTAGTACACAATACAGCAAATATTTCTGCATCATTAAGTCAAAAATAGCAATTTTTGAGTTATGCCATTCTTGAAGTAAGTGAGCGTAATCTTATACGGTTATTTAGAGTATGTTACAGTTGGGCTTGACCAACTTTTCTTACGTGTTTGAGTTATGAGAGACTTAAAGTAAGTGAGCGATATGTATAAAAAGAAGCACTGAATGAATAAAAAATTTTGGTATCCTTAATATTGATCCTTCAAGGACATGTGATGTATCAATGGAAAGGTATTGAAACATAGATCATAGATATATGTCTACTTCTAAAATGCAGCGCCTGGTTCAAAAGATATTCAAAATCAATTTTTATTTTCAATTTTTAAAATAAAAATTGAAAAATAACTGTTATTTTCAATTTTTAAATAAAAATAAGAGTTATTTTTTGATTTTTATTTAAAAATTGAAAATAAAAGTTTATCCTGATTTTGGATTGCTCGCTCAAATTTCGGATATGGGGTGCCTCCAAAAGGGTCTAGGACACTTATTTGGCTTTGATTTTTTTAAAGTCCATAACTCTTATTTGCGATCCCTGGTTCAAACACACATTTTTGGCCCAAATTTGAGATTTTTTGACTAATTTTTAATTTTTGAGGAACCTATTGACAGAACTGCTATCGGCTCTTCTGTTGTTAGTTTCTTCTTTCCCCGCATTTAACACAGGCGCCAGTTGTTTGAATTGCCAAAAGCAATCAAACAAAAATTTTTGTTGTTTTGTAATGAAACTATTTTAGGTTTAGTTTCTAGCAACTGCGTCGTGCCCACGCATGTTTTAGAAAAGTTATGGACAAAATCATAACTTCATGACCTAGAGCCTGCTAATAAGACAGACGGACGGACAAAGCTCAATCGACTCAGCTCGTCGCCCTGATCAAGAATATTATATAGTGTATAGGGTCGGAAAAGAGTATTTCTGTGCGTTGCAAACTTCTGGGCAAAATTATAAAACCCTTTGCAAGGGTCAACAAATTATTTTTGAGACTCTCTTATGCATGTATATTTAATTTATCTTGATCATTTCCTGGAAATCTCTAAACTTGGACTGCTTTATTTTTGACATATAAAATGCAAATTCGAAACGGAAAATTAAATTAATCAAAATCTCTTTCTGCTTTCTCCTCACATGAACCTGGAGCCGACCATTTCTTTTGTTGTGTGAATTTCCATTAAAACTTATCGCTAAATTGAAAATACATTTCTCACACTGATTGCCATCAGAAATGGTTCTAACCTACTATTATGCAAAATAAATTGTGCAAATGCCACTGCATAAATTTTTTGGTCGCGAATTTTCCGCAGCATCCGCGCAGCATGTAAACCAAAATGATGCACATCATGAATTTCGGCCGGATGATTAGCATAATTTTGGCATTTTCAATTAAAGGGGATGCAGCAACGGGGAAATTTTGACTTGTGCCAATGTTATGCAAATTTTAGAATATATCTTGCATGCCCTTGATTTCGATTTGATTGTGTGCTGTTGCTGTTGTTGGCATTAACCGTGTTAAATGTTAATTTTCCTCAAGTGGCAAAAGTTGGGTTAAGATGTTTGGGTGACTTGATTAAATTTCATTAAATATTCATGAATTGCATGTTACCGATTGATGATTGTGTGAAGTTGATGTGCAATTGCCAGAGCTAGCAAAAACTTACCCATTTGTCCACTTAAAATTTTACTATTAATTTCCATGTTAAAGCGCACAGTTGGCCGCTTCAACACCCACAGAAACCCTCCAGGCTGACCTTCAGCTGTCAACACAAGCCATTAAATCTCAATCAGTGTCCCTGCGTCCCATCCTGGTCATAATGACTTGCAAAATTTATGCAAATTGAGTGTCAAAATGGGGCCGTACACTCGGGTTAGGTTAGTCAGAGTAAAGGGAATAGTTCCTTGGCCCAAGCAAACAATGCCAAGTTTAATTAATATTTGTTTAGACAGACGAACCTAAAAATTTGGCGGAAATCAAACGGAACTACCCCTTAGATTGCATTCCTTGCCATTTTTCCGTTTGAGGAAATTAAAGAAAAATAATAAGAAAAAAAATAAAGCAGCTCTGGCTGACTCCAGTCAGGCATGAAGACACTTTTGCCACAGCTTAGCTCACTCGGCCCGGGGCTCGGGTCAGGGTCCATTAGGTTAAATGATATTGATGATCATATTGATGATCGCAACGACACATCAGCTGGCTAGCGATTTTGGGGTGGTTGGTTTCTTGGCCTGGGAAATTTCTCACATTTTTAATGGCAAAAACCAAGAAATTGTATTGAGCTGTTTGTTTATGTCTGGGGTTTTCTCTTTCTGTTGAATGCTAATAAAGCCATTAATAGGATTAAATATGCAAGCATAAGTATAGGCTGACCAAGAGGTCAAGTTGCAAATTTGGTCATTTCTTACTTTTCACAGTTTGTAATATGAACCCAAAAAACCTTACCCCAAGTACAACCGTCGAACGATCGATCACTGAATGATGATGATTTTCCTATTGAAAGTTTCAAATTTCTTCCCCAAAAAAAAAAGGGAAAAGCAATCCTTTTCAACGGAAATCAAATGACAAATGCCAGCCTAATGATGTCAGCTGCTAGAGAAATTCAGCAGCAAAGATTTATGTGAAAGTCGCTCGGCAACGTCTTGCGAAAAGGGTTCCGGCATGCAAAAAAAAAAATAGCGCTTTACGGTTTTCTGCCTGTCTGAGCAAAAGGGTTCTGCATTTTGCATTTGCCTGCGTCTGCATTCAGCGAAATTCATGGCATAATCCTTTTTTTCGCCCGGACTGTTGCTATTTTCAGGACATTTGATACAGCAAATTGCATAAACAACACAAGCAGCGGAAATTATTAAATTGATCAAGGGAAAAGGGTTGCAAATTTTCTTTCACTTCTTTGTGCCACAAGGACTCTTGGGCCTGAGAAAATTTGTGTTGGGCAAGATTGCGGAATTTGATAAGCAGAGTTGAAGAGAAAGAGAAAATTTGCTTTCAATTTTTAAAGTTGATCGTTTAAAAGGAAAACCTTTCTCGTTCTGCCGCTTTTACGAGACAATAACCTCACCCTGGTGAGAGACGAGCTCCATTTTCATTTATCGGGTAAAGAAAAGCTTTCAGAAGAACCACATTCTGAACATTTTTGGTATAAACAAGCAAATTACTTTGTTTCAGATATATGTTTATTTCGAGTATTCGGGGAATGCAAATTAATATTAAATCAACAACTTAATATTATAATAAATTTTTAATTTAACAAATAAAGTATGCAAAAATATGCCAATCAACCTGTTGGTAAAAATGCATTGGGTAGAAAAAAATAATAAACTTTGATTTATTGAGCTAAATGTTGCATATTCTAGTTAGTTACTTTTCCATTTTAGTGCCCCAGAGTGCCCCAGAGTGCATCAGAGAGAATAGAATAAAAAACTCTCACTATTTTTAAGCGATTTGTTTTGGTCTGTAACAAGCCACAAGACAGTCTTAAAGATTCCCTTAACTGATCTTAAAAATTGCAAAATAACTTTTATCTCTACTACATTTAAAGCGTTGTCAACTTTTGATTCTCAAAAAAAAACAAAAAAGTTGGAAAATTTTTTCGACAAAAAATTAAAATTTTATATCTTTTAAACAAAAAACTCCTAAAATTTTGAAATTTATATCGGATAATGGTATAAAAGTAAGCTTTCAATAACACATAAGTAGTACACAATCGGCTGCTTAGGTTAGAAAATATAAATCAAAATGTGCAAATGGGGGTTGGCATAAGTATTTTGACAAGATTTCAAAATGGATTTATTCTCAGCACAGGACCTCAAATGCTAAAACAATGATTGGTTCTTTCTAGCTCAAAAACTAACTGGCCAGTGTAGCTCATGAAAAGCACAAAAAATTGAAATTTTCATGCAAATCGGCCATTCTTCGCAGATCGATCACGAACTTATATCTTATAAAAATGAAGAAAGTATGAACTACAATTTACAGATAAAACTAAGTACTATAACTTGACAAATCAAATTTTTAAAAAAAAGCTCGTTTCTAGGACATAGAATCCAGGGAAAATGGGCAAAAAGGGTCTTTTTTGCATTTTTATGTCCATTTTACAGTTAATCCATTAAAGATATGCAATTTCTAAAGCCAGATTCGGGTTCAGCGTGAAAAACTTGTCTAGAACCAATCATTGTTTTAGCATTTGAGGTCCTGTGCTGAGAATAAATCCATTTTGAAATCTTGTCAAAATACTTATGCCAACCCCCATTTGCACATTTTGATTTATATTTTCTAACCTAAGCAGCCGATTGTGTACTACTTATGTGTTATTGAAAGCTTACTTTTATACCATTATCCGATATAAATTTCAAAATTTTAGGATTTTTTGTTTAAAAGATATAATGGTTTATTTATGAATTATTTTTGGTCAAAATAATTATGCCCAAACTATAGGGAGGGCAAAACTAAAAATTTAAAATAAGTGATTAACCCCCACCACGAACCCGTACCAAACAAAAAAAAAAAAAAAAAAAAAATTAAGTAAAAAAAAAAACACAATTACAAAAAACAATTCTTTTTTTGATTTTTTATAAAAACACAAAAAAAAAAAAAAAAAAAAAAAAAAAAAAAAAATAATTAAAATAAAATTAAAAAAAACAAAAAAAAAAAAAAAATGAACTTCGCTTCGGCCGGGGCCGTGGGGGGGCCGGGGGTGGGTGGGGTGGGGTGGGGGGGGGGGGGGGGGGGTTGGTACCCCCCACCAAAAAAACACGCCCCCCCCCCCCCAAAAAATATTTTTTTTTTTTGTCGTTTTTCAACCAACCATGCTGATGTTAAAAAAAAAAAAAAAAAAACATATGTGGAGGGGTGGGGGGGGATAGCCACAAAAAAAAAAATTTTTTTTCACTAAAACTACGTTTTTAACCGATCGTTCCTATGGCAGCGATACGCTATAGTCATCCGCAAGGGCGTAGCCAGCTTTCCGAAAAGGTGGGGGCAGCTGTGCCTGAACTTTTCTTAAATATTTCTTTAAATATGTTTTTCAACATTAAATAATTAGATCAAGATGCATTTGATATGAAATGAGAAACAATTTTCAAAATAATCTCGGAAAACTTAAGTTATAAGTTAAAAACTGCATTTTCGGGGCAAAATCGATGACACGGCTGCCCCCCCCCTGGCTACGCCCTTGGTCATCCGCTTTAGATAAAACTTGACAGAATTATGTGTTAGTATATAATATTGTTCTGTTAATAGTTGGAAAGCGATAGCATTGAAAACAAAAAAGGTTTTCTCACTAAGACTTTATTTCAGACCTATCTTTTGTATGGCAGCTATACTATATAGTTGTCCGACTTTGATAAATCTCGTTGAAATTATGTGAAATCATAGAAAACTTACAAATACGAGGGGTGGGAGCGATAGCATTGAAAACAAAAAAGTTTTTATATCCTTGGAGATTTTATACTAAAATTGTCCGGATGTTACATACATACAAGTAAACATCTCCGCCGATAGTTCGATAGTTTTAAAATTGTGGGAATTCTGACATTTGTGACAAAAATTTGAACTTAATTTGACCTGACTTCGAAGATATGATTTCAAACTTCAATAGGGGAGAGTCTCCGGATGTGGACAATGTTGCGTATTTCACTAATAACTTTTTTCCAGGTCAACATTATGCGGTGATATGAAGATCATTGTAAAGCTAGAGACTCTAGCTAACTTTCCTGTGAAGTAACCTATTGTTTTAGACAAATAGAAAAAAATTTGCAACCATGTATATGAAGTGATGATTTTTGGCCAACATTTTTTTGTAGCCGGTTGTGGACGCCCTTGTAAAATCGCTAGAAATGGAAAAATATGAAGTAAAATGACCATGAATTGATTGAAAAAGGACGTTTATTTATTTAAGAAGCCTTCAGTGGCAAAAAGAACAAAAAATTCTGGCCTTCAGTGTCAAAAAAATCAAAAAATTAAGGCCTTCAGTGGCAAAATGAAAAAAATTATTCCGAAATGCAATTTTTGTATGTGAAATAGCTGGCCGTCCGGCGCTCAGGAGCAGAATAAATAGTTTGTAATTTTTCCGACACCTGCCTGTGGGAATGTCAGCAGACAAAAAAAAAGGATTGGCGAAATTTGAAACCAACGGTAAGATTTTTCATTGCCTATGACTTCTGCATTCCATATATCCACCAAATATTCCTGAATATTATAAAAAGCTAGCTTCGTCTTTGCCGAAGTTTTTACACCCTTGCAAATGTTTTAATATATCAGAGTTTTGGAACGCCAGCATTAAAACAAACAATTTGTCTAAATAAAACCCATTTCCCGACCGATATTTCCTATGAAAGCTATAAGATATTGTCATCCGATTTAGACCAAAACTTCCAAATCTGCGTGAAAGCATATAATATTAAAAATCGCTGAGTTAGGAGACGTTAACATCAAAAATAGAGGGAAGCTAGCTTCTGCTCGACCGAAGTTTATATACCCTTGGAGCCAGTTTGTTATATGGCAGCTGTACGATAATTTCATCCGATTTTGATCAAACTCTCCAAAATCATGTTGAAACAGATAATATGCATAACGAGATAGTATAAAGATGTTACCTTTGAAAACAAAAAAATTTTTCTCACTGGAACTACATTTTCGACCGATCGTTCCTATGGCAGCTATATGCTATAGTCATCCGATTTGGATGAAACTTGGCAGAATTAAGTGGTAGCATATAATATCGATCAGTAACAAGTTTTGAAGCGATAGCAGTGAACACAAAAAAGTTTTTCTTACCAAGACTTTTTTAAACCAATATTTTGTACGGCAGCTATACTATATAGCCGTCCGATTTTCATTAATCTTAGTGGAGTTATGTGGAAGCAATGAAAACTTATAAGTACGAGGTTTAAGAGCGATAGCACCAAAAACAAAAAAATTTTTCTCACTTAAACTACGTTTTTAACCGATCGTTCCTATGGCAGCTATATGCTATAGTCATCCGATCCGGTCGGTTCCGACAAATGTGCAGCGTATTTGTACCAAAAGATTTTGTGCTAAGTTTGGTTAAGATAGCTTTACAACTGACGGAGGAGATAGCATAGAAACAGAAGGACGGACGGACAGACGGACATGGCTATATCAACTCAGCTCGTCATGCTGATCAAGAATTTATATACTTTATGTGGTCGGAGATGCTTCATTCTGAGCGTTACAAACATCCGGACATTTTCAATATTCCCTCTCCAGGGTTATAAAAAGGGTTCACAGAGGGAACAATGCACTGAAATTTTATTATTTATTATACCCTTGGAGAGGGTATATTGAAATTGCCCGGATGTTTGTAACGCAAAGAAGGAAGCATCTCCAACCACATAAAGTAAATATATTCTTGATCAGCATGACGAGCTGAGGTGATATAGTCATTTCCGTCTGTCCGTCCGTTCATATATGCTTTCACACAATTCTACTAAGATTTATGAAAATTTTACAACTGTTATTATATAGTATAAAGCAGCTATACAAAAAAAACCGGTCTGAAAAAATGTCTTAGTAGGAAAACTTATTTTGAAGACTATCGCTCCCAATCTTGTTACTGATCAATATTATATGCTGCCATACAATTCTGTCAAGTTTGATAGCAATTTGATGACTATAGCATATGGCTGCCATAGGAACGATCGGTTACAAAAAGTAATTTTAGTGAGAAAAACTTTTTGGTTTTCATTGCTAGCGCTCCCAATCCTCGTATTTATAAGTTTTCTATGCTTTCACATAACTCCACCAAGATTAATGAAAATCGGAAAACTATTTAGTTTAGCTTTTTATTGGAACGTCGATCTTACTGCTTTGCCGTTTGGCGCTTTGGCTGAGGAGCACAATCTGCAGATTGACCTAAGCGATAAAGCTTCTTGGAACAAATCTCACAGCATCTTACTAGAGAGGATTGACTATAGAAATCCTGCAAACTTTATTGACCAGGCCTACAACAGCTCTAGCAGAATTTTATATAAACGCCTGAATCTCTCTTTGGGGTTAAATAATTACTTTAACGACAAATGCAGCGTATCACTTATTTCCTCTGTTTTCCGTGCGCGCTGCGAATTGCTCCAACTCAACCATAGATCATATAGAAATACACTTAACGTATGTTCCCTGTGAAATCTCAACAGCATTGAAGACACGACCCATTTCATCGCTATATGTCCAATCCTGCAGGAAATCAGGGTTGCCCAGTGGCGTCTTGGAAAACTAATCCTTCAGCAGTTGATCTCAATCATAAACGGACTGGAACACGCTGTAACAATTTTTAATTAAGGCTTCTGTCTATAGGCAGAACATTATAGCAGAATATTTTTGTTTAATCGTACATTTTATTTTCTTTAATATGTAAATTTTCTTAAGAAAAAAATTATCAATATTATATGCTACCACATAATTCTGTCAAGTTTGATCCAAATCGGATGACAATAGCTATATGCTGCCATAGGAACGATCGGTCGAAAAAGTAGTTCTAATGAGAAAAACTTTTTTGTTTTTTATGAATATTATCTGTTTCAACACAATTTTGGAGAGTTTGATCAAAATCGGATGAATATATCGTATTGCTGCTATATAACAAACTGTTAGTCATATATCGTGCTCCAAGGCTATATAAACTTCGGTCGAGTCGAAGTTAGCTTTCCTATATTTATTTAGTTAATACATACCCCTAGCTATAAATATAAATACATTCCTTCCACTTAATTATAACAATGGCAACTTTGGACCAAATTTGGGAGTGCACATAAAAATCACGCGAACGCTTAATGATGCCAAGCACAAATATATGTTGTTTTAGATGGCTCACAGCTGATCAATTAAAGCATGTCAATCGAAATAGAACCTCTTTATAAGCCCAATGCGATAGAGGTAATCGATAATGACGTGCAACATTTGACTGTTCAGTCGAGGATTCTGGAATTAATTGTTGATTTCAATGCGATACCAGAATAAATTGTTTATTAATGGTCTCATTAGGTATGTAAGAGACATGCAGATAGATTTTTTTCTGTGTACCTGACTTGATTGAAAAAATTGTATTTCGTAACGAACTTTTCGTTAGTTCTTTGCTCGTTTCCGAATTCGATTGATCGGAATTGGTAAGAGCTGTGATTCCTAAGAAACGATTAAAGAACTCGGGCGAATCATGGTAAATAAGGTTTTTTTAGGTTAAAAACCGAAGAATCGGTGGGTTTTTGAAAGCGATTACATTAAACAATTCCGATTCCGCATGGTTTGATCGAAATCGAAATCTGGTATAGGCGTGAATACCTTAAAAAATGACATATTTGAAGGGAAGTATAAGTAAGGGAATTTATTGTTAAATAGGCCACGTTAAAACGGTTTCTTCTGTTAAAGTATTTTCTCGGAAGTTAAGTTATTTTTACTTTTCCAATGAATGTTCAAACGTGCTTTTCATCAGGATATTCTATACCTTGGGCCAACGTGTGTGTTGGCGTTGTTCGGTTCATTACGCAACTGCCAAAACCAACCAAATAAGTACAACAAAAATATAAAAAAACTACGTCAACATTTTTCCGCATACAACAAAGAAACGAGAAATAAAAATTGAACAGAAAATGCCCAGAAAAAAAGAAGAAGGAAACCGATCCACAAATCGAAAATCCACCCTCAATCTGATGTTGAACACATAACAAGATGTTCCCTTGAAAAGCGTTTGTCTAAGCAGACTGCGTAATCCTTTTTGTAGGGACACGTTTGAATGTGTGTGTGTGAGTTTGAAAGGATTGCGCTGTGAGGAAGAAAAACGAGCATATCTCCGGCCGGTGCGCAATTTCCAGGCAGCTGAAGATGATCGTCCACAAAAATGAAAGGATGCCCAAAAAAAGGTTGCCAATGGGGCGCCGCCTGGCGCTGTTTGTTGTGACGATGTAATAAGATTATAATTTCATAATTTTCCTCAACAGAGTTCACAGAACTTTGCCAGCTGACCCTGGCCAGCACAACTTCAGGGGTTGCAAAAAAGAAAAACCCTTTTCCTTTTGGTAATTAAAAAAACTGCAAAAATTGTTCAACTTTTTCGTACTTTTTTGTGGCAAAAAAGGGTAAATATCCAAAATATCGTATGACAAGACTGAGAATCATTAATTTTAATTTTGTCATTAGTTTTTTTTTATTTTTGCATTTACAACCCTAAAACTTAAAAAATGCCTTAAAATGACGTGAGAAAACGTCCTTGGGTTGGGTAACTTGAGATTGCCTTAATGATTTCTTTGGCAATTTTTCGATCATAACGATCATCAATCATGCCGGACAGCTGCTGAAAGAGGCCCCATATTTATGATAAATTATTTCCCCAGTTTGTTTTTGTTTGGAAAGCGTGAAAATTGTCACTAAGAAATGTTCAATTAATTTTCGGCAAAAGTTCATTAAATCGAAGCTAGAGAAATCAGCTGCCTAGCAGTAGAAAAAATAACGACTATTTGGAATTTGCAACCCTATTCGATATCATTAATAAATTATGCAAATTTCAGAATTTGAACCTGATGCTCGAAAACGCATTTAACAAATATTTGCATAAATTTGGCACAGGCGACTTTTCATTGAGGTGTTTGTTCCAGGTTCTAGGGGTGAAAGGCAGCCAGTGTTATGCAAATGCAGCAGAGGGAGAGAGGGAGAAGGAGGAGGGCTCAACTGCGCACGCGCGCGCTGTGGAAATTTATGCAAATCACATAAAACAGATATGGAACGATCGATGGATCGGCTGAGGTCGATTGATTTTGAATGGGGAACTGAGAGCAAGAGCACAGAGTTTTCGAATTGGAATTGAAGTGGATTTACCAATTGTTGTCTTAATTGAGTGACATGTATAACATGCCATGTCCTAAGCTATTGATTACCAAAAGGGTTCCTCTACACTAAAATGGCCACTGCCAAATGGAAATCTGCATGAAAATGCACACAATAGCCATTCAATTTCTATTTCCATTTTCAGGCTTTTGCTGGGTATGAGAAGTTTTTACATACCATATGGAAAACTTTTGTACTGGATCTTTGTTACAAAAATGTTCTGGGCAGGGAGTGCAGCAGTCGTAACTTTTGGGATTAGCATTACACTGGACAAGCATTTGTACTGCAAATTGGCTGACATCTTTCAATTAGCCCAGCGGCAGAGCCTGTCACAAATTTTGAATATTACACAAAAGCCAAACATTTTTATATGGGAATTTAATTGAGGTCAAATTAAGAGTGTTGGGAAATTATTAGTATTTTCACATATAAGCAGCGTGCAGTATAAAGAAGACTCTGAGCAAAATTTCAGCTCGATATCGTTAAAACTGAATGTCTACTTTGGGTAGAAACAGACAAATCCTTGATCAAGAATGGAGTCGGAAATAAAAGCGTTGCAAACTTTTGGGCAAAGTTGTAATACGCTTTGAAAGGGCATAAAAATCCAAAGACCAAGATGGGTAATGCTGACTAGTAATCTACTCTCACTTCATAATCAAAGTTTAAGAACCAGTTGGAAATTTTAGGAACAGATTCGTTAAAAGAAGATTCGCATTACCGTTCCACACTCAGTCCAAGATTAAATCAGTGTAGCCTTCACTCAGAGAGTCAAATATTATTGGACTTTCCGACCAAGATTTAATTTCCCGAATTTTATGTGAGAATAAAAAATATTATTGGAACCGCAAACTTATTTGAATTCTTTCACTACGAAAATTTTAATGTAACGTGTACATTTCAAAGTCGAAAACAAAGGCTCTACTTTCATAATTTTTTTTGGATAGTATTAGATTTTTGGAGTTACCTATAGAATTCAACTGTACTTCATTTCCTGCATAATTTTCAAACAATTTTTTGTTCAACATGATTTCCAAAATATATAAACTAACTGCATGTTCATTTTTTTAATCAAGCTAAACGAATTTCTAAAATTTAAGGTTGAGCATAAATGCCTTTGACCGTCTAAAAAATTTTCAAAACTCGGGGCAGACACAGTGATAGAGCAAATAGGTTGAATCTTTAGATTGTTTCAGAGGTGGACCAACAAGAATTAACCAAAGTCCAGTGAGATTTTCTTTCAAAAACTTAATTCTACACACAAAACATAGAAAGGCGCTGAGAAGGGCGAATTATGGCTCCAAAAACGAGCAATATTTCGAAAATTTATTAATATCCACATTTCACAAGCTGTTTCCGTAAAACAGACTATATACATAAAATTTTTCAACAAATTTTGTCAACGAATCGATTGCGGTGTCTAACTCGTCCGATTTCGATTACGGTTACAGTTATATTTTATGGGAAAACGGGAATGGGATGCTTGTCCGATTGCTGCACAAGTAAAAAAAAGATTTAGGCCAATATAAATACTTTGACTCAAACTGAAATTAATTTCGGGTTTAGCTCCTGCATTGGAAGTAAAATTGGAAAAAAAAAGAGCACCGCAGGCAAATTTTTAAAACGCTCGTGGTAAGGAGATTATAATACCAAAAATCTCGCGATTTTTTGTCTGAAATTTTCGCAAGCGGCGCTAAAATTAAATCAATTTTTTCAATTAAAAAATGAAAATTTGATACAAAAAATCATGCGATTTTTGTATTAAGAAAAATATAAGAAAAATTAAACAAGAACCCAAAAATATAATAAAATTTCCTTATAAAAAATGAAGCCCCAAAAATTAGTTTTTCGGTCTTACTTCATTTCTTCTTTTGAGGACTTATTTCATTTTAAATTTTTATTTTGAATTTATTTATTTAAAAACAGGGTGGTCCCCAAAAATTATTGGGCCCTTATTTCATTTTATTTTTTAGGGTCCTATTTCTGCAGAGCCCTAATTATCACACAAGTTGACAAACTTTTTTTTTTCATCCTCTACAATTTGATGTCACTCTTCTTCTTCTTAATTGCTGATGCATGCATCACAACCGTTCGACGGTCTCGGCCGCTGCCAACAATGTCCGCCAGTCGCTTCTGCTCCGTGCGAGCTGGGACCAATTG